>ONZH01009526.1:0-37066 GCA_900303285.1 Rhinella marina
GCAAAAATGCTCGAGTCTCCCATTGACTTCAATGGGGTTCGTTATTCAAAACGAGCACCCGAGCATCGGGAAAAGTTCAACTCGAATAACGAGCACCCGAGCATTTTAGTGCTCGCTCATCTCTAATGGTAACATAGTACTTATTGCTTGATATTAACCACTTCCCATCCGGGCCATTTACCCCCTTCCTGACCAGGCCTAATTTTGCAACATGTGTCACTTCATGTGGTAATAACTTTGGAACGCTTTTACTTATCCAAGCCATTCATAGATTGTTTTCTTGTGACACATTGTACTTTGTGTTAATGGTAAATTTAAGTCAATATATTTTATCTTTATTTATAAAAAAAAATCCAAAATTTACTGAAAATTTTGAAAAAAAAACACAATTTTTTAAATGTTAATTTCTCTGCTTTTAAATTGCATAGGGATATCTAATAAAATTGTTATTAATGAACATTCACCATATGTCCACTATGTTGGCATAATTTTGGAAATGTAATTTTATTTTTTGAGGACGTTAGAAGGCTTTGAATTTTAGATGTAATTTTTAAGATTTTCATAAAAAATTTCCAATAGTTAATTTTAAAGGACCTTTGCAGTTCTAAAGTGACTTTGAGGGGCTTAAATAATAGAAACCTCCCATAAATGAATATATTTTAGAAACTACAGCCCCCAATGTAATCCAAACTGATTTTTACAAAGTTTGTTAACCCTTTAGATTTCCCACAAGAATTAAAACAGAAGGAAGGTGAAATTTAAAAATAAATATTTTTTTTGCAGATTTTCAATTTTTAATTCATTTTTCCTATAAGATAGCAAGGGTAAACCGCAAATCAAACCTGAATATTTATTTTCCTGATTCTGAAGTTTGCAGAAATATCCCATATGTGGTTGTAAACTGCTCTGTGACCGGCAGTAATGAGAGGGAGATAGTACAAGCATTTGTGATGGCTTTGACAGCTTGTCAGAGTGATCAAAAGCCTGGAGACCAGGAAAAAAGGTCTCAGGTTAAAGCTCCATGTTCTTGGCTGTCAGGAGGCAGCTGAGTCATGGAGCTTCTTTGTACAGGTGCTGCACACAGGGGGCAAAGCTCAAGGACGTTTCAAAACGTCCATTCAGAGATAGAGATCCACTACCAGGACGTTTATAGTCAATGGGCAGACTGGAAGTGGTTAAAAATGGCTTGAGTGGAAACTTTAGTTTTAAAAGTTTTTTTTGTTTGTTTGTTTTTACTTTTTTTCACTTTTTATTTTTGCCCCACTATGGGACTTTGAGGTGCCTGATCCCTATTCCAATGCAGTACAATACATTTTACTGTAATAAAACTGTTAGTTTCACACTGACAGATGTCTTTGATACCCAGCTGGGCTTTGCAAGGCCTGGGGTTGCCATGGCAGTAGAGGTGAGCGAATCTGTTCGTAACAAACCAGGTTCATTACCAGCTGAACCTCAAAAGCAGCTACCTGCAAGAAAATGTATTGTTTTCTAATTCTCAGGGAAAATACATGAAACAATAGTACAAAATCTGGGACAGAGCATGTGTAGCCACCAGCCGCAGGGATATGTGAGTGTGATGGTAGATAGGTTGTCACGGTGTAGCCAGCGGTTTTACTCACGGTTGGTCGAATCTTCCTTGGGCAGTGTGCTGTTGTGTGGAGGGTGGACACGACTTCCCTCGGGGCACGCTCCATATGCAGGGCTCCAGGATGGTCAGGTGAGGTGCCCTGGATGTTAAGTTTGACCGTGTCGGATGGCTGGGCCCTGGTGTTTCGTGAAGCCAGTGTCTTTTTAAAGGTAGACACACCCTTTGCAATGATGAGGAGGCAGTTGTTAATCAAACAAGAGGTATCTTTACTTTTGCCTTGAGTTCATATAGTCACAACAAATGATGTTACAATTGGTTATGGATAAGATGTCCTCTTTGGCTGGTAGGTGGTTATAATAGGTAGTTAGTTAGGCACTGTCTCTTTAAATCCTGTTACTTTCACTCCTAGTGGGATCTTCTGTAACTAGCCCTGGTTCTGGACAATATAATATTAAGGTCACTTTCATAAGACCTTTCTTTTAGAAGGATACTCTGTGGGGCAGGAATGACACGTCTGCACCAGCAGGTTCCTGAAATATATATAAAGATGACTACACCTCCTGGAGGGATCCAAAGTGTAGACCAATAAACAACTTGTACCTGGTTGCTGATACTGTAGTCAGATGCCAATAGCTTCTCTTGACCACATAGGTGCTGGCAGAGTCCATGAAGACCGGGGACGGTCGATTACCTCTGTCAGGCTTGACAGTCCAAGAATATGTTCAGGGTTCTAGTAATTTAGCTGTTACTTGTCACTTGCTGTCCTGACATGGCCAGTGTCAGGGGTAATGACAGCCTTTTCCCTTAGGAAAGGTTCTCCACTTTTCTTCCTCCTGCACAATACTTGGTTCCTCTTAACTAACTCCTTCCTCCTCTCTTATCTGTTATCTGCTTGTCTCCTCTGCTACTCCTTCTCCTACTCTAACTTCCTGTTACAGGGCCTTATATAGAAGGCAGAATGCCACCATCTAGTGGTGGGAAATAATATTGCAGTACTCAGCCATAGAGGTTTCACAGCACATTCACATTAATTCACAATACATGACAATAAAATGGCATAATATATAAGATATGACATGGCTATTTCAACATTTTGGAGTGTCCCCTTGTACACACTTTAGTGGGACACTACACATGTCCACAAATTTCAAAGTTTTTTTTTTTGTGCAAAATTCCAATATAAGTAAGAAACACCTGTTTTACAATACAGAGGGCAGCGTGTTAAAGCATTTTGAATACACTGGAAATACTAGTCTGAATCTGAAACAGAGCATCTCCAGAAAGATTAAAGGGGTATTCTCATTTCATTAAATGCCTTCTATTCTGCTCCTTTGTTGATTTTATTAATCTTACTAAATAGTCTTCATTATCAAAAATTTGTCTTTGTCTCCTAAAATCCTCCCCCACTGACCCCTTGTTTACCTTTTAGAAGCCTTGGTTACGGCCACCACCGCTCGGATAAGGCAGCGGGCCGTGCATGCGCAGTCCAGGTTTATTTTTCAGCTGGCCGGCGGCTCATTTGCATTGTGAGCTCGGGAGCGCGCAAGCCGCCGGCCGTCGTATCGCCGCGCATGCGCAGTAGCTAATTTCTCCCTGCGCTCGCATACAGCTCTGTATGTGAGCGCAGGGAGAAATTATGCGAGCGCAGACATTGCGGAGGAGACAACGGAGAAGGCAGCATCCAGAGAGAGCCGCATCTTCCATAGGTAAGTATTAAAAAAAAAATGCTCCACTATATACACCAACGATTTCTACCAGAAGAAGAAATTAAAATTAGATATAAAATAAAAATATAATTATAAAGATATATACTTTTCCACTGATACCACCAATGATATATTTCAAGCAAAAGTATTATAATTATTATATATATATATATATATATATATATATATATATATAATAATTATAATACTTTTGCTTGAAATATATCATTGGTGGTATCAGTGGAAAAGTATATATCTTTATAATTATATTTTTATTTTATATCTAATTTTAAATATATACATATATATATATATATATATATATATATATATATATATACACACATATATATATATATATATAAATATATACATATATATAAATATATACATAAATATATACACATATATATATATATATACATATATATGTATAAATATATACATATATATGTATAAATATATACATATATATATATATAAATATATATATATATATATATAATATATATATATATATATATATATATAAATATATATATATATATATATATATATATAATGGAAGCAGGACTGCCAAATAGAAAAAAGGTAAAGGTGTGCCAGCGGTTTGGGATCCGGTCAAAATCCTTCATATAAAATAAAGAAAATCCGCAGCACTAATGCTGCGGATTTTCTTTATTATATATATATATATATATATATATATATATATATATATATATATATATATATATAAATTTCCACTATACCCACCAATGCTCCTACTCCACACGCATACCTGCTGTAGCATGGATACGGCGGCACCCTTCAACTGCCAGATCTGTTCTACCGCTAGTATGAAGGTGGCCTTACCCTCTACAATATATGGCTTGAATATATAATTGTCAGATGTGACATCACTGTGGTTATTATCTCTGTACTGTGACATCACTGCGTTTATTATCTCTGTACTGTGACATCACTGTTTATTATCTCTGTACTGTGACATCACTGTGTTTATTATCTCTGTACTGTGACATCACTGCGTTTATTATCTCTGTACTGTGACATCACTGTATTTATTATCCCTGTACGGTGACATCACTGTGTTTATTATTAGTGTTGAGCGAGCTGCTGGACGGGAGGAATCACTACAAAGTAGAAGCCTGAAGAGGTAAGTGGTCTGTGTTTGTTTGTTTGTTTTCTATTTTTCAGGGTCGTGAATGCAGAGGACTACGTCGGATTCGGTGGATTACGTCGGACCAGCTTTTTTATTTTTTAAATAAAATGGTCAAACAGGGGTCTGGGGGAGTATTTATTTCAATAAAATATTTTATAAGTGTGTGTGTGTGTGTTTTTTTTACAACATTGCAGTTTTAGTAATCACGGCTATCTAAAGACGGCCCTGATTACTAATACTGGGCTTAGTGCTTGCCGGTATGGCAGGCCAGCACTAACCCCAACATCTATTACCCCGGCACCCACCGCCACCAGGGGTGCCGGGAAGAGCCGGGTACCCGCAGGACCGGACCTTCTAAATTGAGGGTCTGGCTCTGGGGCGGCTGCAGGCTGGTACCATTAGGCTGGGAAGGGCCAATAACCGTGTCCCTTCCCACCCTGGTAGTGCCAGGCTGCCGCTGCTGGTTGTATCTGGCTGGAGAAGGAAAAAAGGGGGGGACCCCACGCCATTTTTTTTCCAAAAATAATTAAATAATTTTTAAAAAATGGCGTGGGGTCCCCCCTTTTTTCCTTCGCCAGCCAGATACAACCAGCAGCGGCAGCCTGGCACTACCAGGGTGGGAAGGGACACGGTTATTGGCCCTTCCCAGCCTAATGGTACCAGCCTACAGCCGCCCCAGAGCCAGACCCTCAATTTAGAAGGTCCGGTCCTGCGGGTACCCAGCTCTTCCCGACACCCCTGGTGGCGGTGGGTGCCGGGGTAATAGATGTTGGGGTTAGTGCTGGCCTGCCATACCGGCAAGCACTAAGCCCAGTATTAGTAATCAGGGCCGTCTTTAGATAGCCGTAATTACTAAAACTGCAGTGTTGTAAAAAAAAAAACCCACACACTTATAAAATATTTTATTGAAATAAATACTCCCCCAGACCCCTGTTTGACCATTTTATTTAAAAAATAAAAAAGCTGGTCCGACGTAATCCACCGAATCCGACGTAGTCCTCTGCATTCACGACCCTGAAAAATAGAAAACAAACACACAAACACAGACCACTTACCTCTTCCTGCACTGGGATAATACACACAGCGATGTCACTGTACAGGGATAATAAACACAGTGATGTCAAAGTCCAGGGATAATAAACACAGTGATGTCACAGTACAGGGATAACAAACCAACACATTGTGCCCCCATCAGACCTCAGATCAGCGTCTTGTGCCCCCATCAGACCTCAGGTCAGCGTCTTGTGCCCCCCCTCAGACCAGCGTCTTGTCCCCCCCCTCAGACCTCAGGTCGGCGTCTTGTGCCCCCATCAGACCTCAGATCAACACAATGTGACCCCATCAGAGCTCAGGTCAGCGTCTTGTGCCCCCATCAGACCTCAGATCAACACAATGTGCCCCCATGTGCCCCCATCAGACCTCAGGTCAGCGTCTTGTGCCCCCCTCAGACCAGGGTCTTGTGCCCCCTCAGACCAGCGTCTTGTGCACCCCCTCAGACCAGCGTCTTGTGCCCCCCCTCAGACCAGCGTCTTGTGCTGCGTCAGGTCATAGTGCGCGCCGGCAGGGAAGACAGTGGAGTGCAAAACCTGATGGCAGCGGCAGCACAGAACAGGTAAGTATGCTTTTTTAAAGTGGCTGGGTGGGCTGATCTGAGCGGGGCGCGGGGCCCCCCCATGAAATAATTGGAGCCGGGGCCTGGAGCAGTAGCTCCAGATGCTCCAATTATAATCCGGCCCTGGCTGCGCCCCCCTCCAGATGGCGCCTTAGGCGGTCGCCTACCCCGCCTACCCCTAGTCCCGGTCCTGGGTAGCGGTTCAGGCACAGTGTGAGAGAGAAAGACAGATGTAGCAGAGCTGAGTTAGAAGTTGCTTAGCTATTGGGGAGGTGAAGACAGATGTAGCGGAGCTGCATAGGTAGCGGTTCATCCACAGTGTGAGAGAGAAAGACAGATGTAGCAGAGCTGTATGGGTAGCGGTTCAGGCACAGTGTGAGACAGAAAGACAGATGTAGCAGAGCTGTATGGGTAGCGGTTCAGGCACAGTATGAGACAGAAAGACAGATGTAGCAGAGCTATATGGGAAGCGGTTCAGGCACAGTGTGAGAGAGAAAGACAGATGTAGCAGAGCTGTATGAGTAGTGGTTCAGGCACAGTGTAAGAGAGAAAGACAGATGTAGCAGAGCTGAGTTAGAAGTTGCTTAGCTATTGGAGGAGGTGAAGACAGATGTAGCGGAGCTGCATAGGTAGCGGTTCATCCACAGTGTGAGAGAGAAAGACAGATGTAGCAGAGCTGTATGGGTAGCGGTTCAGGCACAGTGTG
Source organism: Rhinella marina (assembly GCA_900303285.1). NCBI lineage: Eukaryota > Metazoa > Chordata > Amphibia > Anura > Bufonidae > Rhinella > Rhinella marina. The sequence goes on from ONZH01009526.1 coordinate 6,775, forward strand.
AGAGAGAAGGACAGATGTAGCAGGGCTGTATAGGTAGCGGTTCAGGCACAGTGTGAGAGAGAAAGACAGATGTAGCAGAGCTGAGTTAGAAGTTGCTTAGCTATTGGGGGTGGGGGGGTTGAGGACAGATGTAGCAGTGCTGTATTGGAAGCTGTTGAGCAAAAGAGCTAGAGGGGATTGGTGAGGGATGATATAGCAGACCTGTATATGCATATGCTGGATATGCATCTATATATATATATATATATATATATATATATATATATATATATATAGTCAAAAGTGTATAAACAACTACAGTAGATCTATAATGTAAACAAATCTGCATCAGTGCTGGTGGTTGGGGGATGGTAATATTTTATGTGAGGCAATAGCACAGATAATTAGGTTACTAGCTAACATGCTATGGGGACAATGTACAATAGTAAATTATTGTTTTTATGGTAAGAATGGGCTTGTAAAAGATAAAACATGTTTTGTGTGTAAAACTATATTAGAATGCAAGAGAGCCACTTGTTACTGTCAGCTTAGCTCACTTTGGCTCTGAGTGAGGATTCCACAGCAGGAGAGATAAGCTTCAGAAACACTGCAGGCTGATGACTCATACTATCCACATGAAGGAGCATGCAAGGACTGAGCTCTCAGTGTGATGTCATAAGGAGGCGTGGCAGCCCTTCACTCAAACTGCCTAAGCCCGCCCAGCCTTAGAAGCAGGAAACCAGGAAGTGAACTGCAGAGCTGGCTGAAGGCAAGGCTGAAATAGCAAGATGAGAAAACCCCTTTAAGGGTTTTTTGTTTTTCAAGAAATTACAATACAAGTGTGCAACATTTGCTTTACAATACAGGGGGTAGCATTTTAAATCTCTGAGTGAAAATGCTGGAAATACTAGTACAAAATATGTAACAGGGCATCTCCAGACAGTTCAAGTGTTGGTCTGGATATAATCTTATAGTAGGTTGACAACTTGTCTTTTACACTAAAGAAAGTAGCAGTGTCTTCAGTGTGTTTGTAAAAAAGGAAGGACATTTAGTCGTGCCTCTCTGTCTTTAACTTCCCAGAAAACAGACTTGTTCCATAGTTTGTGCAACTGTGTATATTTGGCAAAAAATCTCAGGAATACAGAAGGGTTCCAAACAAAGACCCACAGCCAGGCCTTGTCCTCCCAGAGCCAGAAAGCAGGTTACAGCAGCACCAGCTAGCCTGTTAGAAGTAATAGTAATAACAGTAGGCCACAGTTCTCCATGGTTTCGGAAAGTCGCAACATTATCATTGTGGAGAAAGAGAATGAAAATGTGGATTGGATGGCTCACTCCTGACACTGACACTCATGCAGCAGGGGATGATGGAGGAAGAAAAACAGCTAACAGATCTTGCTGTTGTAGTACCCCAGAGTGGGCACTACCATTCCTATAACCTGCTAGTGTCTCTAATGCCTAACTAATGTGTGACACCACTATGCCTTTTGTTTCCAGGTCAGTTTCATGCACTGTGCCTGGTTCATCAGAAGATGGTAGTGTGTCTGGCAGTGAACTACAGGTATTATGGAACAAACCATTCCATTATCTGCCCCTCCTTGGAGGAGTGGGCTCACCCAGATCTTCCGAGAGGAGGGGTGTCTTGTATGTTGACTGAGTCTGAGTTTTAATCCTAGCTAGAGAAGTAGTGCAGTGCAGTTCTGGCCTAGAAGCCCAACAGGGAGCAGCTGAGACCTGACTATGAAAGTGTGGTCAGAAGCCCACCTGTACTAGACCAGATGAAAGAGGCCACTACAAGATACCAGACAAGGGGGATAATTCAGCACATCAGTAATAGAGGAAGAACCCTGTTTACCTTCCAGTGCACCCTAAAACCTACCGGAGCCAGGAGCTACTGTAATTCTATATGAGATACTACCCGTTTATGCCAGTATCAACTCGCAAGCAGGGCTGTGGAGTCAGGAAGCCAAAGCCCCGACTCCAACTCCTCAATTTCCCCTAACTCCAACTCCCTCATACATGGCACATGTTCAAGCGATAATTTAACCCCTTCTCGCCCAGCGCCGTAATAGTAGCTTAAAGATAAGACTCAGGAGCAGTCGTCATAGCCGCGGATGGACTGCTGATTACTACAGCAGACTGACCACAGCATCCAAGCGCAGCAAACACCGGAAGCACACGCTTCCGGTGTTGCTCCGGCTCCCCCGTGTGGCAATCAGAGGAGCCAGAACATGTATGCAGCAGCCCCTGCCTTTGTGAACGGCAGGAGGCTGCTGCATAGTATTTCCTATGGAGCCCATGTGTGTAATAGGGCTCCATAGGAAACTATTCAAATCATCATAGACTCCAGTGAAAGTGCATTGGAGTCTATAATATGAGTAGTCAGATGATTGCTTGTTATAGTTCCCTATGGGAACTATAAAAAAGTGTAAAAAATTAAATAAAGTTTTTAAAAATGAAAAAAACATAAAAATTCAAATCACCTCCCTTTCCCCAAAATAAAAATAAAAGTAATAAAATAATAAAAAAAATATACATCATGGGTATCGCCATGTGTGAAAACGCCCATATTATAAAAATATAAATATTTCTTTCCCATTCAGAAAACAGCGAAACGGAAAAAAGCGTCAAAATGGCAGATTCGCTGTTTTTTGTTGCTTTATTTTCTATAGGGGTCAAAATATGGCAACGAAAAAAAAAATCCAACTTTATAATTATTTTCAAATAATCAAAACGCAAGAAAAACTATACATATTAGATATGTGGAATTGCATTTTGCTTTTTTTTCAATTTCACCCCATTTGGAATTTTTTTTCCTGCTTCCCACTACATCATATGCAATATTAAATGGTGACGTTGGAAAGTGCAACTTGTCCTGCAAAAAACAAGCCCTCATACGGCTATACATAAGGTCCTAGGTGTTTTACATCATACTGCTTCACAGTCTAGAAATCTACTGACCAATGTATTTAGAAAATGTCTTCTTTTAACTGTCCCTTTATGTTGAAAGCTAATCTTTGTAACTAGTGAGAAAACCTCGTTAATTCTGTTTTCTCTAGCAGATCTGAAATGACTGCAGCCATTCCTTCCCAGTGCCTTTTTCCTCTGGTCTGTAGCGGAGGAGCTTCACTACTGAGCATCTACATAAAGGGCAGCATACATTCATCTCAACTAAAAGCCTAGATCCTTAGATCAGGAATAGAACAGACATTTATAGGACATTTCATCATTTTCCCAAATTCTTCTGAAAATATGTTCAGCACATACTGCATTGAACTAACTGTAACAATTTGTTATATATTACTGAAGTCGGAGCCGGTCCATTGTATAACAACTCCAACTCCACCAAAATGGACACGGACTCCGACTCCACAGCCCTGCTTGCAAGTCTGGACCTCACTCATTTCAGTTCCCACCAATTACAAACTTTCTGTGCAGCCACTACGCGGCCTGATCTCAGAGCCCCAGATCCAGGTAGAAGCACAGTGACACCTTTCATAGCCGCACCACCGCTTGGCATCCTAAGCCTGGAACTAGTAGAGCTTCTGGGGATAGGCTTGCGTTATGCTGCGCTGTCAGCCTTGTAGCTGTTGGGGACCCACAAGGAGAAACTCCCAGGGAGGTGGAGGAGGTGGACATACCATTGGAGGTGGAGGATGATGATGATGACGGCGATACATCCAACCATCTCAGTGGAAGGTGGAGCCAGAAAGAACTGGCTCCTTGTGCATGTTTGCCATAATGGCTAGCTGTATGTTCACTTGCTTACGCACTGATAGGCGTATCATTCACATCAAGCATTCTGATAGTTACTGGATAGCCATGTTTTTGGACCCTCGCTAGCAAAGCAAAATGGGGAAATATTTTCCTGCCTCTGAAAGGGAGGCCAAATTACATTACCAGGAAACAGTGTGTATGCAGCTTGCTGCTGATTTTAGCTAGCAGACGTCTGCTGTCAGAGTTGTCTGAAAGGGAAGCCCCTCTCCGCCCCCCACAGAATTAACCACTCCCTGCCGCTAAAAGCAGCAGGAGCTGAAGAAGCTAATTCAGTCTCATTTTTAGGTAAATCAGCAAGCGGAGACCACCCGCCTCAACACCCAGGTTCAGGCCTACCTAGATTCTGGCCTGTCTCCTGTGCATACCCTGACCCCATGGACTTCTGGGCAGGCAGACTAGAACAGTGGCCCAAAATGGCCCAGTATACTGTGTCTTCCAAGAGAGGGATTTCTGCACTGCAGGGAGTGTGGTGACACCCAAACAGACCACGTTGTCCTCTGCCAGTGGACAAAACATCACTTTTGTCAAAATAAACCAAGTCTGGATTCGGGGGGATTTTAGTTTGAGGCCGATGAATAGATCTGTTCTTGCTGATGGTGCCCCATCCTGCCACTGTTGCTGTCTGTCTGCCTTAATACCATCATGTTCCGTACAGCTACTGCTGCCACCATCATGCCTCTGCTGCTGTCTGTCTTCCTACCAACAAGTATCTTGTGGCTGCTGCTGCTGCCACCACATCTGCTACTCCTCGCTGATAATCCCCTACTGCCACCACTTATAATGTTATGCATCCGCCACTAGTACAACAACCATTCTTACTTCTACTACAACCTATAGACAGATGATCTACTACTTTGTATGTTCAATGTTATGCTGCTGATGCTGCCCCTACTATTGTAGCCACATGCCTCATATTACCCTACTCTTTCCACATTCCACAATGTACTGCTACTGCTCTCCATTAAAAGGGAGAATGTTTCTTTACAGGGCTATGTCCGGTAATTTCACAAAGGTCTCGCCATCCAAGCTCTTTTGTAAATGGGAACAAATAACAATGGATACTGAGATCAGAGAGAAAATTCTTGAGGGGTGGGTGAAGGTCCATTCCTGTGTCATCAATGAGAGGTGGCGTGAGTCCTACTTCAAAATGATGCATAATGCCATATACGGTTTCAATTTCCCGGCTTCTCCTAATTTTCCAGACCATATTACCCACTGCCCAAAATGTAAAGAACCGGCCTCGGATTTCAGGCATAGCATATGGACATGCCCCCAGGTGTCAAAGTTTTGGAAAGATTTGGTAGCATATGTTAAGTCACATTGGTCTGTCCACCTTCCTCTGGAACCCCAAGCATTGTTGTTCCACTATATCTACGCGCTCCCAAAGTGTCCCTCTCTTCCTCGATACTTCCTCCATTCGATACTACTGGTGGCCAAGAGAGTCTTGTTACAACACTGGTTGTCCGACTCCATGCCTGAAGTATCAGCAGTGATTTCTCAACTGAAGCTACTGTTACGATATGATCGAATCGAGGCAGAGAGGCATAAAGAGGACTCAGCTACCAAATTTTTCCAAAAATGAAAGATTTTTCTCATTACTCATTTTAGCCCCTCTAAAATTTCGGAGGTGGTAAAACCATTTTAGTATATGTCGTGGTACCTTACTTCCTCATTTAAAGGCACTCTAGGTGCCCGACAAGTGTAATCCTCTACTACCTGGTCCCCCTCCTTCTTCCCCGATATCCCTATATGTGGGTCATTGGGTTTCCGCCGGTTGTGATTCGCAACATGATGTCAGCGAGCTATTTCAGGCATTATTGCTTGTTCCCCTTCCCTTCTTCCTTTCTGTTGCTTGTTAAAATGAAAATGCTTCAATAAAAAGAATTAAAAAAAAAAGGGAGAATGTTTGAAGGCTCGTTCACAACTGTTACTGCTTCTTCTGACAAGTAACACAATTGCATGTCTTATGGGCAGGCATCCTGCCTCTATCAAGACATAATTTTTGGATATTTGGTCCCTCAACAATCCACTGTTTTTTTTTGTTTATCTTTTTATTCCATAACACTGTATGTTTTTTTTAAACACCATGACTTGATTTGATATAGTTGTCATTCGATTCAAGAGCTTAGGCTATTTTCACATTGGCGGCACGGGTATCTGGCAGGCTGTTTCGGCGGGTGAACAGCCTGCCGGATCCGTGCTGCCGCTACTACACGTCTGCGGCCGGAACTACGCTCCATCCCCATTCACTATAATGGGGGCAGGACGAAGTTCTGGCCGCAGCACAGCAAACATGCCGAGTGGCGGCCAGTCTAAAATTACAACATGTCGTGAATTTTAACGGAGTGAATGGGAACGGAGCGCAGAAAATGCAAAAATTCATTAAAAAATGTACAATAAGAGATAACATGTTTTCCTACAAATTATGAGTCCTAGGAGACTAGAGGATGTTATATACCAAATTCCAGGGCAGAACAGAACTGTTTAAAAAATTTGGCTAATTGTAACTAAACCGAATCTCAAAAGTTCGCTTATGTCATTGGCCCCCTGGATCTGGATTGCCTGGATCAGACATTTAGAGGCAGTATTAGGCTGCCAGAAGATTGCTAACAAGCATTCATAGGAACACTTGTTAGGAATTATTGAGCAGAAAATCTGGCAGTCAAATAAACCCTAAAAACTTTAATGCCCCTTTCACACGAGCGGGAGACTCGCAAGTCTCCCGCAACGCATCTACAGGGCTGGACTCCGCACTGACAGGGATCGCATAGCATTATATGCGATCCCAGTCAGTGCCGGAGTCCAGCCCTGTAGATGCATTGCGGGAGACATGCGAGTCTCCCGCTCATGTGAAAGGGGCATAACTCTTTAACTCTTTAAACTCTTGAACTGATCAGGTGCACACAGCTTCTGTTCCCACTCGATTAGCATCATGTACTAGTATGTCAATTTGCTAGAAGTCACTTTCTGCTGTGACATACGTATTAGTACTAGAGATGAGTGAATCCTAAAAGTTTCGGGGATTCGGTATTCGGCCCGAATCCCACCGCGGGATTCGTGGATTCGGGCCGAATCACGAATCCCATTAAAGTCTATGGGAGACCCGAATCTTTTTGCAGGGGCCAAAGGTTCTGCACAGTCAAGTTTGCCCCAACATGTGAAAACCTCAGAAAATGATGGAAACACCTTGGAAATGCATAGGAAACACCAGGGGCAGCATGTAGGGATGCCTCTGAGGCTCCCTAAGGGATCATTCAGACGTCCGTTTGGTGTTGTCCGTGTTTTGCGGATCCGCAAATTGCAAAACACGGACAGCGGCCCATGTGCAGTCCGCAATTTGCGGAACGCACATGATAGAAATGCCTTTTCCTGTCCGTTGATCCGGACAAGAATAGGACATGTTCTATTTTTTTCTGGACCCACGGAACGGAAGTGCGGATGCGGACGGCACACAGTGTGCCGTCCGCATCTTTTGCGGCCCCATTGACTGTGAATGGGTCCGCACCTGGTCCGCACCCGGTCCGCAAATTGCGGATCGGATGCGGACGATTTTTGCGGACGTGTGAATGAGGCCTGAGGCTGATGCTGCAGGTCCCTACCTTATGTAAATTTAGGTCACATGTCACTGCCAGCCAATCACTGCTGGGGAGGTATAGGGGCTGTTACATCACAGCAGGCGTTCCCACAGGCTTCCCTTTGATGCTGATTGGCTGAAAAAACCGGGCATTTCAAATTGGCAGTGACTCATGAATCTTCACGAATCCGCGCAGCCTCGGGATGCCGAGCCGAAACAGGCAATATTCGTGCGAATCACGAATATTGCCGCTTCGGCTCGCTCATCACTAATTAGTACCTCAAATATCATGAAGGAGTTAAAAAATGCCAGACATGATATAATGGCTAGAAATAGTGTTATTTCTCATTTACACACACCCCACACCATACTACTGATTAATGCAAAATTCATCAAAAAGCCAGTTACATGCACACGGCCATTGCTCAGCCGTTCTGTGCATTGGGGACTGCAATTTGAGTTCCCCAATGCACTGGCAACATCTGTGCAAATTCCACAGACAGATACAGACCCATTCAAATTAAATGGTTCTGTGATCTGTCTGCACCACACAAAAAACTGAAAATGATTTATTTGCGGTGCAGAGGCACGGAGAGAAAACCCACGGAAGCACTCCATAGTGCTTCTGTGGGGTTCTGTGCCTCCATTCCGCACCACAGCTTCCATATTGCGGGCGGCTGGGTTCATGAGGCCTAAACCTGTTCTCTCAAAAAAAAACTGTGCAATTAATTAGTAAATGTCCTTATTCCATATAAGACTAAGATCTCATCACGGGAGATTTCTTAGCATAGATTACCAAATTAATATCAAACTATACAGTGCCCACCAAGTTATTACCTGACTATGGGTTGAATCACACAGGGGACAGATATTCTACCTGAGACAATCACAGCACGTATAACCATTACACATATAGTAGACACATACATATAGCATACACACTCAAATGTACACAACATCACAGACAAGGCTATCACAGAAAGAAATTACCTTGGAAAAGTCACATTAGCAAACAGGAAGGCACATTAAGACAAATGATCTCACTAAATAGATTCCTAGTTGTTAATATCAGAGTTCTCTGTGATTGCCCCTCCGGACAGCTGTTGGGATCAACAATGAGCCCCCAAAAACTGTCATGGTTTTTGTATGATCAAAATCTTAAAATTTAGCCTAGGGACAAAAAAAATCAGAAGACATGATTCATGATGGTATTTGAGTCTTCCTTTTCCTTTGACCCCCAAATGGCAAAAGACTCATTTTATTAGCCAAAACCTGGGCATTACCCTTACATCCTAAAAATACAAATGAGCCAATAGGATTGTGTTAAAGGGCTTATTAATTAATAATATTTTGTTGAATATTATTAATTAATATGCATAAATAGGCGTATACCGGCTGACGCTAGCTCCGCCTATTTATTTCCCACACTGTTCTATTCCCTACACGCTTATGCCTACCTTATACTGTAACGGCGGCTACAAAGACAATGTAGACTGTATTTTAAACAATAAAAAGGATTTATTTCAAAACAATGTCTATCGTCTAATTATTTAAGACTATATCTATATATATATTTATATCAACGTATATAAATATATATACATATATATCCGCATACAATACAATATTATACACTGGCTACACTGCACACTTTCCACAATTAATTCCACCCACAATACTAAATACACACACTCACAATGTTACACAATATAGCAACCCACCCTCACCTACACTTATACTGTCCCTGGGAACAAAGGGTTAATTACAACGAGCAATCAGGGAATAGCGAGGGGTAATGGCAGGGAAGGGGTTGGTATTTCTGGGGTGATGTAGGGATATGGTAGGGTCCAGGGGGTTACAGGGGTAATGTTAGGGCAGGGGTACAGGGGTACAGATCAGGGCAATCAGGGGTTAATAGTGGGGATTCAGAGGTGGGAATAACAGGGGTTGCAGGGATATCACTGGGGTCTGGCTGGAGCAGGGGTTAATGGCAGGCAGGGCACCAGGGGTTAATGGGTTCCAGGGAATCAAGGGGTTAATGATACTCAGCCGCCTTTGGGGGGGGGTTCCAGCTTGCTTCCAGGGATATGCTCGTCTCCAGGGGGATGCTCGTCTCCAGGGGCAGATTCTCGCTTCTTTCAGGTGGGTGGCACGGCTCAACACTGAAGAGCGCTGGGCGATCGGGTTTTAAACCGATCGTCCGCGCTCCCGTGCTCCCGCGCTGCGGTTGTGCGCGCTTGCGAGCGCACGCCGGGCAGCCCTGTGCGCACGTGGTCCGGCGCGCCGATATGACGTCAGCGCACCGGGCCCGAGCGTACAGGAATCTCACAGGCGGAGGATCTCTTTGATCCTCCTGCCTGTGAGTCTCCCTCTATCTCCAGTGCTGTAATTACAGCGCCGGAGGAGGGAGGAGAGCAGCGACAGGGAAACTGTTTGTTTCCCTGTCATGTTAATCACCCCCAACAGCGTTGAGGGTGGCTAACAAAAGGGACAGAGGATCTTATCGATCCTCTGTCCTTTTGAAGTCCCTGAGACTGGACTGATAGTCCAGTCATCAGGTCGCCATCTGCAAGCGCATTATTATGCGCTTGCAGGGGTTAACCAGGGGGCACCCGGTTTAAAGATACATGTATACAGATACATGTACATAACTGGGAATTATGTACATGAATCTATATACCTACAAGGGGCACAGAACGGGGGACCTATAAGGAGGGGGCTTATTCTCCTAACAATGGGGACATTATATTGGGGCCATACTGTGAGGCCAGGGATGAGGCCCACAGATATTTAATTTATATATATATATGCATATGCATATACATATACATATTCTGGCCCAACACGTCCTTCTACATTCCCCCTGTTGTCGGGAACACGACAAATTTTTGGGGGTAGTGTTGGGATGTATTTGCCTCCTCAACCCTACTTCCTTGGATAACAGTTCAGGATGGACTGAAGAATACACCCATCCTTAGATACCTAGACATCACCCCTCGGGGTCGTGACCTCTTTCCTGCCCTTCACCGTAACCCAACGTCTCCGTCCACGGGATATACCATCCTTGTCTTGTCTTTCTTTGTCTTTGGTCTTTGAGTATCAGCTTCTCCCATTTTCAACTTTTGACTTCTGGGATGGCTTCACTCTCATTTTCTGGTGGTGTCGGTGTTCAGCTGCTCCCATTGTATTCTGGGACGGCTTCTCTCATTTTCTTGTGGCGTCGGTGTTCAGCTGCTCCCACGGTATTCAGGGACGGCTTCTCCTTTGATTGCCTGGGTCGATCCATGTAGCCCCTTTGGATTTTTCTTTTCTTTCTGGGGTATGGTCGACCGGGGAATGGAGTAACAGAACGCGACTTTTCTTCCGACAATTCTTCTTTCACCTTGATTGAAGAGTCTGTCGTAGAGGAGGTTCTCCCATGGACAGATTCGTAGGTCTTTACCAGGCAGGTCAGAATTTCTAGCATATGAGGTGATGTCATAGTATCTAACTTCTAACTGCGGGAAGAACCCCGCACCGACTATCATTCAATCCATCCCTTACGAACGTCACCACCAGGGTTGAAGTGACGAATACCTTCAGGAAGTAAGGGGAGCTATCCCTACGGTGTCCTAATCTAATCCCACACTCACTCAAACACACTGCCCCACATTGACCCACCCAACAATAGAGGGAAAAATCAGCAAAGATAAACTACTATGGGGTTACAGGGTGGCGTTGGACCCACATCCTGAACCCTCATAGGATCAAATGCAGTCCCTGGCTTCAGGATGTTACTGGAATCGCATCCTGAGCCGTCCTCTCCGATCATCTTCGTGATGTTCTATCTGGTTCTGGGGTGATAGTCCACAAGTCTCTTGCCATTCAGAACCAGAACCAGACGAACCATCACTGGATAAATGATGTGACCTTTGCTGAACAGTCATTCCCTCCAGGACACATCCGTCTTCTTAGTCTAGCAAGGCTCCAGCTGGATCAGTCTAGCAAGGCTCCAGCTGGATCGCGGCTTGGTTCAAACTGCTGAAGCCAGGTGATAGTGTCGGGGCCAAGATCCGGTTCCTTCCTTGTCGGGATCAGGGTATTTTCTTGTCCTAAGATATTCTTCCTAGGATAGAAGAAAATATCCAACGCTCCTGAGGGATTTCTCCCCTCATGGTGCAATTAGTTGCTGCGCTACCAGCACCAATACCTTTGACCCAAGTGTGGAAGAAGGTATTGGGCTGACCTTCATCCAACAGGACCCCTCGTTATCCTAATACTGGTGTAAGAACACCCAACCCTCAGAGGATCCCATCCTCTGCCGCACATCCCTCTGAACCAACAGATAGGGATGGCCACCCTAATAGGTTAGGATATCCGAGGGGAGCTGTGGACGAAGCATCTTTTCCATGATGGCACGGCATCCCTGTCTTACTCATGTGTTCCCAGTCTGACTTCCCCCTGTTAACCTGTGTTGTGGAGGTCAGCAGAATCCATGGCCAAAACCTTGCCTTGGCTCTACAGGACTCCACAACACAAAACCACAGGCCGCATCCTGCTGTCAACCACTCCGTGTCCCACCTCAGTCAGAGCTGCGTTACCTGTCCGGACCAGCAAGTGTGTGCACAGTATAACCTCAATGTTGCCTGTCCGCAACCCACTTTCTGCCCTGGTCCACAGTATAACACAGCCCCACCGAAAACCCTGAACAGAACAGTGCTACCTGTCTCGATCTGAGGCCCTGGATGCCCAGAGTAATCATCACACTGTACCGTGTACCGATGTTACCTGCTCGCAAACCAACCTCTTCCTCAGTCCACAGTATAGCACTGCTCTACCCACAGTAGACACCAGAATGAACCACAAACAGCCACGCCTGACAACCGCAACTCACAGCGGGGAATGAAACAGCAAAGCGAAACACACTCGTAAGACAAGGACTGCTGCCATCCACATAAAGACATACAAACAGGTAAAACGAACACAGGACACAGACATACACAGGGGACCAACGGGGTAACAAATGGCACAGGGGTATCAAACACTCTCTAACCTAGACTGGCCATTTTGACCACACAGCACCTGATCAGGCATCCGCTGAGTGGTGACTCTTTTATGGCCAATCTGGCTAGGCCCCACTGTACAATTTGTTACAGGGATTTTACTATTGGACACATTGCAGTTATTTGCGCAAGGGCAATTCCTTGCAATGTGTCCTTGGTTCCCACACCTGAAACACCTAATGGGACCTCCTGTCCTTTGTGTCCTATCCTTACCTGTCCTGCAGTGTTTCGCTATATGACCTAAGCCAGTACATGCAAAACACCTGATGCCTGCCCTGCCTGGCTTAGGTCCGTCCACACTGCAGTCGTGCTCCCTTCTCCTGAACTGTTCCATTCTCAGGGACGCACTCTTTACAATATTTCTTTTACAAGAAATCATTGTGTTCTTTTTTATCATCTGGACAGGCTCAAATTTTTGGAGATTTGGCTTGTCACAGACATCTCTCCCCCCTTTTTGCCCTGGACAGGGCAAAATTGTCAGAGATTCTGGCCCTGACTTTACAGAAAAAGAAAGGGCCGGCACCAATTTTAAAAAATTACTTATGACTTGTTGCATGCCGGTCATCAAGTGAGACTTTGCAGCAACCTCATCATTTAGTTTGGACAGAGTCACGTCAGTAGAGGCAGCCCGCTCCTTGAAGGCCTTGATCTCAGCATAAGACTGAGTCAACTGAGCCTCAAGTTTCTCCTTTTGCCTCTGCAACTCTACCAACCGTGACTCCATTTCATCCACCTGTGTTTCTCGGACAGCAGAAGACTCCACATTCACCGCTAGCTGCGCCCGCAATGCAGAAACCTGCTGCACATTACTGGCACAGCACTGGGAATGACTGATAAATGTCTCCTCCGACCGAGAGACCAGCGCAACATGCTCTGGCCTCCAAATGCTGTCCTCAAAAGTGTGAACTAATTTGGCCAGCATTTGGAGTCGTTTCGTGTTTTTGTGAAAGATGCTTTTGCCTATGCACACTCTGTCGTGTGCATAGGCTTGGTCCAACAAAGCAGACCAAAGCATCTCCGTGGACGTGTATGAGGTGGGGATGATGGGGTTAAATGTGCTGTTTTTGCTTAAGTGCTGCAGTGTTGCAAAGGTCATACTCACTTTTTCGGTGGCCATTCTGCGTGGAGTCGTCGTCTGCGTCCTTCTAGTTTCGGAACTTCTTTTTCCCGTCCAGCCGGAGACCTTCACCCGTCTACGCTGCTTGGAAAAGATCCTCTTCCTCCGGAACACCTGACGTCGACTCTTCTGGATCCACCCGAAACGTGAATTGACTCTCGCCGGTCAGTCGTGCAAGGGAATAAAAACACGTTAGTTTTAGATTCGCTGTTTGCGGACGTTCCCTGTGGAAACTGACACCCACACTTGTGCTATTCGTCCAACTTCAAGGTCGAGGAGCACAATATAGCACGACACTGCACCGTGTCCCTCCGCTATTTGTCCGCTCCCTATCCGCCTATCTTAGTTGACGCAATAACACAATTGTGGTGCGTTTTCACAGAACCACAGTCCACAAGCAGTTCGGGCTGGCTCGCCAATGTTAAAGGGCTTATTAATTAATAATATTTTGTTGAATATTATTAATTAATATGCATAAATAGGCGTATACCGGCTGACGCTAGCTCCGCCTATTTATTTCCCACACTGTTCTATTCCCTACACGCTTATGCCTACCTTATACTGTAACGGCGGCTACAAAGACAATGTAGACTGTATTTTAAACAATAAAAAGGATTTATTTCAAAACAATGTCTATCGTCTAATTATTTAAGACTATATCTATATATATATTTATATCAACGTATATAAATATATATACATATATATCCGCATACAATACAATATTATACACTGGCTACACTGCACACTTTCCACAATTAATTCCACCCACAATACTAAATACACACACTCACAATGTTACACAATATAGCAACCCACCCTCACCTACACTTATACTGTCCCTGGGAACAAAGGGTTAATTACAACGAGCAATCAGGGAATAGCGAGGGGTAATGGCAGGGAAGGGGTTGGTATTTCTGGGGTGATGTAGGGATATGGTAGGGTCCAGGGGGTTACAGGGGTAATGTTAGGGCAGGGGTACAGGGGTACAGATCAGGGCAATCAGGGGTTAATAGTGGGGATTCAGAGGTGGGAATAACAGGGGTTGCAGGGATATCACTGGGGTCTGGCTGGAGCAGGGGTTAATGGCAGGCAGGGCACCAGGGGTTAATGGGTTCCAGGGAATCAAGGGGTTAATGATACTCAGCCGCCTTTGGGGGGGGTTCCAGCTTGCTTCCAGGGATATGCTCGTCTCCAGGGGGATGCTCGTCTCCAGGGGCAGATTCTCGCTTCTTTCAGGTGGGTGGCACGGCTCAACACTGAAGAGCGCTGGGCGATCGGGTTTTTAAACCCGATCGTCCGCGCTCCCGTGCTCCCGCGCTGCCGGTGTGCGCGCTTGCGAGCGCACGCCGGCAGCCCTGTGCGCACGTGGTCCGGCGCGCCGATATGACGTCAGCGCACCGGGCCCGAGCGTACAGGAATCTCACAGGCGGAGGATCTCTTTGATCCTCCTGCCTGTGAGTCTCCCTCTATCTCCAGTGCTGTAATTACAGCGCCGGAGGAGGGAGGAGAGCAGCGACAGGGAAACTGTTTGTTTCCCTGTCATGTTAATCACCCCCAACAGCGTTGAGGGTGGCTAACAAAAGGGACAGAGGATCTTATCGATCCTCTGTCCTTTTGAAGTCCCTGAGACTGGACTGATAGTCCAGTCATCAGGTCGCCATCTGCAAGCGCATTATTATGCGCTTGCAGGGGTTAACCAGGGGGCACCCGGTTTAAAGATACATGTATACAGATACATGTACATAACTGGGAATTATGTACATGAATCTATATACCTACAAGGGGCACAGAACGGGGGACCTATAAGGAGGGGGCTTATTCTCCTAACAATGGGGACATTATATTGGGGCCATACTGTGAGGCCAGGGATGAGGCCCACAGATATTTAATTTATATATATATATGCATATGCATATACATATACATATTCTGGCCCAACACGTCCTTCTACATATTTTCCTATAACAGATTGTGACGTGATGTATATCCTCATAGTATGCATCTGGACACAATTAAGATACTCTAGCACAGAAAAACCGAAGCAAAGAAACAAAGAAATGTTTTTGTCTAGACACATGACGCCCCCTCTGTAGCCATCCCTCTGTAGCCATCTATTACTTGCAGAAGAGAAAAAAAGTAGAGTTTCAAGAGGCGCTGTCATAGAATGCAGAAGGCTGTTCAGATGCAGGATAAAATGGAATCCTTTATTTTGTGATTTAAAGCAACGCGTTTCAGAGGGTGGAACGCCTCCTTCGTCAGGCAGTTCATGTGTAACAATATACTGTGCCTTTTTGTTTAAATGTAAAAGGGCAAACAAATCCATATCTGTATAAATAAATAAGTAGGTAATTACATACATTAAAAATCCATGCCTATATACTCGTAATGATGGTTCTGAATTGAATGAATTATGGCCCCTGGTTCACTGAGAAACAGAGTGATACATCATTTTTAACAAGGTTTCCTTGCTTTTAACAATGTTGCACTAATACCCATTGATGTGCTGATTGTTCTAAAATGCAGAAGTATTTATGATTTCCAACTATGATGCAGGGATAATAGTTTGGATTGAAGTAGATGGGAAATTATTTTGCAGGCATCGAGGGACCACTTAGCTTCCAGGGATCACGCAGTTTCAGGAGACAGTAATGGCCCAACTTAGTGTCTCCCAAGTGAAGATAAACACCAAGTGAAGATAAACCCAGCAATTCGGTTATAGAGATTGGGGGTTTCTGGCTGTCATACCACCAAGGGTTGGTCCAGACATACTTAAACCTGATCTGGTATATTGTATCAATATGCTATACATATATCTGTTTAAAGGGCTTCTGTCAGAAACATGGACTTAAAACCATTTCACCTGAGACATAAGCCCTTGACAGCAGAAGATCATGGTCTTGGTCCAATCAGCCTCCGTTCCTGCTTTCTCAAGAAAATCACACCATTGTACCTTGCTGCTTCCTGAGGCGCTGCTCACTCCTCTTAATGCTACACCCCTACCGCTTTAAAAACCTACTGTTTCTCTAGATGACCTTACGTTGATAGTATTGTTAATAGAGTACCCTACTTTTATAGAACATTGCGACTCTATTAACACTACTATCAACAAGGTAATCTAGAGAAACAACATGTTTTTAAAGTTCTTTTTTTCCTTTAGGTGTTTAGGTATTAGAGCAATCAAATGAAACTTATGTTTTAACATAAGGGTCAGAAACAGTTTAGCCTCTTAGCTATTAGTTTTTCTATGTAAGTACCCTGGACCACTAAGAGGTCTATTTTCCTGTATGCAGCGCACTGTCCAGAGATCAAAGAAAGGACTATAAGGTACACTATACTGTGCAACAGTCTGATATATCATGTATAAGACTGTCCTATAACTGCCTCCTGTGCATTCGTCCCAGACCCCACTCACTGCCACCAAGCCACCCGGTGCCACCACTGCTCCCTGCTACAACAATCAGACAACCAAAGAAAGGTAGGGATTCAGTCTTCTGAGAGAGAAATTTAAAATGGTCAAAATTTGCTATTTCTGCATGGAAGACATTATAGAGAAGACTGGTAATGGTTTCTCTACATAAATAGCAACCCCTTAATTAGAGATGAGCGAATCATGCAAAAAATTATTTGCCGAACATTCGCCGAACTTTTCCTAAAATTCGTATATTCAACGAATAGATTTGTTGTATTTGCGTACAAAATATACGGTATTATGTGCTATTTGTGAATATTTGCTCACTAATAACGAACGTTCATTTTTCAAAAGGTACGCAACTTTATACGCTTTTAATCTATACACTGTTGCGTACTAATATAAGTCTTGCGAATGCACGCACAACGCTAGGTCGTGGCGTACGAACCTCATAGTCAGAGCGAATTTTGCAAGATGGCAACGGCAAGCAGGCGGCGTTTGAAGCTCTGAAGAGCTAAAGTACATGGTCCAGAAGATGGACAAGATGGGCTATGATGGCAGTGGCACCCATCAACACCCGCACCAAGAAAAAAATAAAATAGTGGAGCGGGTGATACAAGGCCTGCGCCATCACTGTCAGAGTGAACGGACCCCGGGCCAGGTCCAGAGGAAGTGGTCGGACCTCAAATTGAAGTGCCCAGAGCGGCTAAGGCTGATCCGGGATGAGATACGAGAGGGTGAGTAATCAAAAATATTTGATAAGTAACATGTTAAAAAATTTGTTTACTGTCTGTATTGTATATGTACCAGTGCCATTAAAGAAAACCGTATAGGACAACGTGGGAGTGCGTAGTGCGCTGCAGCAATTTTCTTTCATGCTAGGCCACGCCTCTAACTCCACTCAAAGGCCAGGGCTACACGACGACATTTGTTGCGTGACATTGTGTCGCACCAATGTCGCGCGACAATTTTTATAATAGAAGTCTATGGTGTCGCACTGCGACATGCGACATGCTGCGACTGCGACACGACAGTCGCAGAAAAGTCCATCCAGGATGGGTTTTTCTGCGAATGCCGTGTCGCAGTCGCAGCATGTCGCATGTCGCAGTCAACACCATAGACTTCCATTGTAAAAATTGTCGCGAACACTGTCGCGAGTGTAGTTGTGCACTATGTGTCGCACGACAGTAAGCAAAGGTATTCTCAGGTACGTGCCCCTTCCCAGTAATTTGCCTTAGGCTACATTCACATATGGGGCATTGATCTGGCAGGCTGTTCCACGGTATTTGTCCTGCCAATTCCCGGAGTTCTTGCGGATAGCGGTCGGATCAGTGCCGTCCCCCATTATTGTTAATGGTGCTGGCCGTTCTCCCTTTTGTGTCAGGCAAATGCCGGATCCGGACAGATCTGGTGGGCTGTTCCCGGCCATAACAGCCCGCCGGATCTCTAGCGCTAGTGTGAAAGTACCCTTATATGCCCCTTCATAGTTAGCGCTTCCTCCTCCTACACACAGACTCAAAGATGTGCTCATGCTGCAGCTAATGTGTCTGGAGTGGGTGATTTAACCCCTTAAGGACCCAGCCATTTTTGACCTTAAGGACCAGGCCATTTTTAGCAAATCTGACATGTCTCACTTTATGTGGTGATAACTTTAGAACGCTTTTACTTATCCAGGCCATTCTGAGATTGTTTTCTCGTCACATATTGTACTTCATGACAGTGGTAAATTTGAGTCAAAATATTTCATTCTTATTTATAAAAAAATACCAAATTTACAAAAAATTTAGAAAAATTTCCAAATTTACAAATGTCAATTTCTCTACTTTTAAAATACATAGTAATGCCTCCAAAAATAGTTATGACTTTACATTCCCCATGTGTCTACTTCAGGTTTGGATCACTTTGAAAATTACATTTTATTTTTTTGGGACGTTAGAAGGCTTAGAAATTTAGAAGCAAATCTTGAAATTTTTCACAAAATTTCCAAAACCCACTTTTTAAGGACCAGTTCAGGTTTGAAGTCACTTTGTGAGGCTTCCATCATAGAAACCACCCAAAAATGACCCCATTTTAGAAACTACACCCCTCAAGGTATTCAAAACTGATTTTACAAACGTTTTTAACCCTTTAGGTGTTCCACAAGAATTAAAGGAAAATGTAGCCAAAATTTGCGAATTTCACTTTTTTGACAGATTTTCCATATGAATCATTTTATTCTGAGAATAAAGCAAGGGTTAACTGCCAAACAAAACTTAATAATTATTACCCTGATTCTGTAGTTTATAGAAATGCCCCATTTGTCATCGTAAACTGCTGTACAGGCACACAGCAGGGTGCAGAAGGAAAGGAACCCAGGGCAGATTTCACTGGAAAAAGTTTAAGTTGCCATGTCACATTTGATGTACCCCTAGAGTAGGAAACTCCAAAAAACTGACCTCATTTTGGAAACTATGAGATAAGTTGGCAGTTTTGTTTGTGCTATTTTAGGGTACATATGATTTTTGGTAGCTCTATATTACACTTTTTGTGAGGCAAGGTAACAAAAATTAGCAGTTTTGGCATTGTTTTTATTTTTTGTTATTTACAACATTCATCTGACAGGTTAGATCGTGTGATATTTTTATAGAGCAGGTCGTTACGGACGCGGCAATATCTAATATGTATACTTTTTTTTATTTATTTAAGTTTTACACAATATTTTTGAAGCACAAAAAAAAATCACATTTTAGTGTCTCCATAGTCATAGAGCTGTAGTTTTTTTATTTTTTGGGCGATTGTCTCAGGTAGGGGCTAATTTTTTGTGGGATGAGATGACGATTAGATTGGTACTATTTTTGGGGCATACGCTTTTTTGATCGCTTGGTATTACATTTTTTATGATGAAATGTGACAAAAAATGGCTTTTTTTAGACAGTTTTTATTTTTTATTTTTTACAGTGTTCACCTGAGGGGAGAGATCGTGCTATATTTTTGTAGAGCAGGTTTTTATGGACGTGGCGATACCTAACATGTATACTTATTTTTATTTATTTAAGTTTTACACAATAATATCCTTTTTGAAACAAAAAAAATCATGTTTCAGTGTCTCCATAGTCAGAGAGCTGTAGTTTTTTTATTTTTTGGGCGATTGTCTCAGGTAGGGGCTCATTTTTTGCGGGATGAGATGACGATTAGATTGGCACTATTTTTGGATGCATACGCTTTTTTGATCGCTTGGTATTACAATTTTTGTGATGAAATGTGACACAAAATGGCTTTTTTTAGACAGTTTTTATTTTTTATTTTTTACAGTGTTCACTTGAGGGGAGAGATCATGCTATATTTTTGTAGAGCAGGTTTTTACGGACGTGGCAATACCTAACATGTATACTTATTTTTATTTTTTAAGTTTTATACAATAATACCATTTTTGAAACAAAGAAAAATCATGTTTTAGGGTCACCATAGTCAGAAAGCTGTAGTTTTTTTATTTTTTGGGCAATTGTCTCGGGTAGGGGCTCATTTTTTGCGGGATGAGATGACGGTTAGATTGGTACTATTTTTGGGGGCATACACTTTTTTGATCGCATGGTATTACATTTTTTGTGATGAAATGTGACCAAAAATTACTTTTTTTAGACAGTTTTTATTTTTTATTTTTTACGGTGTTGACCGGGCGGGCTGGATCATGTGATATTTTAATAAATCAGGTTTTTACGGACGTGGCGATACCTAATATGTATATTTTTTTTTTTTTCTATTTTTATGTGTTTCTTTATGGGGAATGGGCTTCTTTTTTTTTTTTTTGAAACTTTATTATTTTTTTATTTTTTATTTTTGTTAAAACACTTTTATTTAACTTTTTTTTTTACATTCCACTTATGTCCTAGTAAGGGACTTTAACATTTCAGGGTCTGATCCCTGATTGAATGCAGCACAATACATCTGTATTGTGCTGCATTCAACTGTCAGCGTCTCACACTGTGAGACGCTGACCGTTGCCTAGGAGACCCAGCGCTGTGGCTGGGTCTCCTGGGCTTCCGTAGATGGGAGTCCCGATGCCTCTGGGCAAGGCATCGGGGCTTCCATCTCAGCCATCGGGCCCCCCCCACCGCCTCACGGGGACCCGATGGCTTTAAAAACTGCCGTAATTACCTTGTATGCCGCGGTCAGCGTGACCGCGGCATACAAGGGGTTAATCCGCCGGCATCGGTGTAATCACCGGTGCTGGCGGATACAGCAGAGGCCCGGCTGTTAGTATCAGCCGGGCCCCTGCTGTAGATTGCGGCAGCGGGCAGCCAGCGGCACGTTAACCCTAGGACGAGAATGCTCGTCCTAGGGCGTTAAGTAACGCCATATTAGGACGAGCATTCTCGTCCTAGGTCGGCAACGTGTTAAAATATATTCCCACGATAACGATATTAAGAAATTTATCACAATAAATACCCATTTAGAAGAAAAAAACACTTGGGGCCACAAGGAGAAGACATTATACTGTATGGGGGCAGCCACAAGGAGACATTATACTGTATGGGGGCCACAAGGAGACATTATATTGGACGTCGGGGAAGGTGAAGGGACTGCTCCCTGCTTACCGTCACCCGTCTCTGCTTCCTATGGATGCAAAGACAGCTGACCACGGGACATAGCCACCCGTTCCCGGACACAGCCGCTAAAATCCTGACTGTCCTGCCAAATCCGGAGCGGTTGGGACTGGAGCTATGGTATACTAGTGCATTGTATGTGCTGTATTTATATTTGTTATGTTTGTACCTGAAGAATGTGACACACAGACATCTTTTATTCATTCAACCCCCCACCCCTCCCAACAAATGCTCCCTCCATCAAATATTCACCACAGATATTCTATGTTCCCTTCACTCCCCATCATATCGCCCCCCTCTCACCCATAATATCTTCATAGTAGTATACAGTGTTAGTATTAAAACGGTCATCATAACAATTGTGTATGGATTTATGTTGCAGAGCAACGTCGCCAGCAGAGACGTGCCCGGACGGCCCCTGAAGAAGGACCTTCTAGAAAGTGTAAACATATTTAATTTATTTTTAATCCAGGCTATGTGGGAGTGCAGCACCAGTGATATAAGAGCACTAGTGGTTAGGAATGGGATCCAGCCCCAAACTATTCAGATGTATCAACATCAGAAGTTACAACTGTTCATTTGAGTTGAATGTAATGCCATTATTTCAATTTTGATAGCTGCTGCACCAGAGAGGAGCTCCTCTGCCCCTCATCCACCCCACCCTGAGAGGACCCCACCTGGCCCTCATACACCCCCAGCCCAGTTACCAGAGGCAGAATGTAGGTAAAATAAAAAGTGTAATGGGTGGCCCTTCTGTCTTCAATATACAAGCTAATTTTATGTTTTATCTTTTATAGCTCCAAGTTCCGTCAGGGGGGGATATCGATTTTTCCCCAGGCCCATGGGAAGACAACCCAGTATGGGTGTCCCGTAAGTACAAACCCCTAATTCACAGAAGTGTAATATTTTCAAGCACTAGGATCATGCCACCCAACATGTTATTGATAACTAGACTGTGTACACATTATGTTCTCCAAGTGGTTAGTGAAGCCGACATATCACAATAATTTTAAAATCAAGTTAGTTAAAGAAGTATAAACTTGTGTTACCCCAAAAATATTTAACAAAAATGTGAATCATATTATGCAGCGCTCAGACGCCATTTGCAGCGGGGCGACCCTTCCCCTCCAGGGCCCTCTAAGGCGATGTCTCTCTTGTCCCAGTGTAGGAGTGCGAAGGGTATTTTAGGCCTACAGTGTCTCTGAGGTATGTGTCACGGTGTTCCTACCTTCATGGACGAATAGGCCCCAGGCGGTGGCTCTGGCTGCAAAAATGATAGGTGGAATAATTGAGGGTCGTCGAGTGAAATTAAGTCCAGACCATCACTGGGGTGTTACAATTATAGTACATTCGCAATCTCTTTTTAACAAAGTGAGAAACAGCCCTGCACCTCACGTAGATCCAGAGATCTGCCCCAATTACTGCTACATCAAGCTGGTTACTAAAGGGTAGTGTGACTAGTGTCTATTCTGCTGCATGTCAGGACTCATGTCCATCTCTCCCTATCACAGCTCAGGACAGGAGGCAGTTGAAGATGTAAACTGAGCATGTGCGGCCTTCTCAGTGAGCAGTTCAAAGAAAATTTAGAAAAAAAAAAGGCTCATTATTTAAAAATATATTTCACTGAATAACTGAGTCAGTTCTAGTAGATATACAAAATATTTCATGACATGCAACTAGTATTCAGATCCAGGTGCTGCTTTGAAAGTTTAGAATATTTTTCGTGGGACAACCCGTTTAACTTGATATTACATACTAATTATATTCCTGTTTCCACCCCTACAGACATACCATCTGACTTCGAGATGGAGGCCGCCATACGGCGATTTGGAGTGAAGCTCCACGCTGCCACCCGCCTCCTACGCAGCCTCCAGCTGGACCACTTGGAGCTGCAGCAAATGATGGTGGCACGTCGGCATCCGCTTTAATTTTTATTTTATTTATTTTTTGTATTTTTCTGTTTTCAAAAAGTTATTTTATTATTATCATTATTATTATTAATAATATTAAATAGGTATATAACCTGTGGTTTTATGTTTTTGTACACCTTTAAAGGGTTTCTGTCACCAGTTTTGGGCATATAAAACAGGATGACATTTGCAATGTGCAAATGTCACCTGATGCCCAAACTGGTGATCATTTTTTTACTGGTGCCCCCGTTTTTGAAATAAATCATCTTTTGTTGTATGCAAATGAAGCTTACTAGGTGCAAGGGGCGGTTACCTCGCACCTAGTAAGCTCCGTTTGCCCACCCGCGGTCACGCCTACCTTCACTTGATTGACAGGGCCAGGCAGCTTGTTGGATCCTCTGCCGGCCCTGTGCTCCATTCAAATCCCGCGCCTGCGCCCTGCGGAATAAAAGCGGCGCAGGCGCAGTGAGCGGCGCTGGCCGCCGGGCTCCCGGCTACCTCACTGCGCCTGCGCCGATGACGTCAGAGTACACATGACGTCATCGGCGCAGGCGCAGTGAGGTAGCCGGGAGCCCGGCGGCCAGCGCCGCTCACTGCGCCTGCGCCGCTTTTATTCCGCAGGGCGCAGGCGCGGGATTTGAATGGAGCACAGGGCCGGCAGAGGATCCAACAAGCTGCCTGGCCCTGTCAATCAAGTGAAGGTAGGCGTGACCGCGGGTGGGCAAACGGAGCTTACTAGGTGCGAGGTAACCGCCCCTTGCACCTAGTAAGCTTCATTTGCATACAACAAAAGATGATTTATTTCAAAAACGGGGGCACCAGTAAAAAAATGATCACCAGTTTGGGCATCAGGTGACATTTGCACATTGCAAATGTCATCCTGTTTTATATGCCCAAAACTGGTGACAGAAACCCTTTAACCCCTTCCTGACATACTGTGAAGAAATATTGTTAGGAAACATATATGTGTACGTAACGCACAAGTGCTGCCAAAAATGACACGGAACAGGCACTCCAATACAAGGGGTATAAAGAAGGGCCTCATTCACATTGTGGAACAATTGTTCTTGTTGTGGGACTCATACACTCATAAGCCTATGCACAAAGTGACAAGTCTGCCAAAAATTACAAGGCACTCCGATACACCTTTAATTACACATAAATAGAGATGAGCGAGTAGTGAAATATTCGAAAGTTTGAAATTCGATTCGAATAGACCGTGAAATTCGACTATTCGACCGAATATCGAATCCCATTAAAGTCTATGGGAAAAAAATGCTCGCCACTTGGAAATCTCAATTCGACCACTTGGAGGTCACCAAGTCCACCCTGAAACCTCAGAAAAGGATGCCAACACTGCTGGAATGCAACTGGGACAGCAGGGGAAGCATGTCTGGGTGCATATAACGCGCCCAAGTCGCACTATTACGCCACTATCATAGCCTCTCAACAATACACTCCAAAGACAATCTAACCTCTCTGTAAAGTGAGACCATACAAGGAAACCTTCTTTCCTCTACATTGCCATGGACCCCAAGCCAAACTAGACAAAAAAGAAGATGAAATTCTGCACCCCTTAAAATCACGTTGCCTATGACAACCACAGATGGCATAGGCAAGGGGGAAAGCAATCAAGCCATCACTATTTTTCCCTCTGTGCCATCCCTGCCTTGCCCAGGCACATGTCCCAAAACATCATCCACGCCCGAGTAACACGGTTACTGCAAAAGGCCATTTGACCACCAACACTTTGGTTTGAGGCCGGGGATGCTACATCTCCCTGACAGCACACTGGGTGAATGTTGTGGAGGCGGGGACGGGCAAATCTGCTACCCCCACCCAAGTTTGGGGCCTTGGTTCTGTCTGGATTTCCGCAACCCTTACAGACAGCTCGGCAAACCCCTCCTTCTCCTTCTAGATTCTCCTTTTAAATCTGTCCACCACCCAGTCAAGTCCACAAAGTCCAGTCTCGTCGATAGCCTGCAGAAACTGCAGGGACCTCACTCTGACCCTCCTTCCTCCCACCATGCCCAATGTTATCAACCCAGTGTTCCCACCCATGCAAGAATCGCAGGAGCTATCTGAGGATTTTGTTTGTTCTGATGCCCAAACACTGGAGCAAGCTCCATCTCTAGCTGATGGTGGTGTGGAACGGGCACTAAAGTGTAAAATGATTAGGGACGATGATGAGACACAGTTGCCAGCAAAGGAGGCTGTTGGAGCAAAGTGAGGCAGTGTAAGAGGAGGTGGTTGAGTATGACGAAGTCAGTGACCCGACCTGGCCCAGTGTCATGTCTAGCAGGTAAAGCAGTGGGGATGTTGAGGGATGCGTAGGACCGCAAAAGGCAGGAAGAGGCCGTGGGCTGGCCAGAGGCTCATGGAGAAGGCAGGCTAGAGCCCGCAGGGCCGCATCTCTTCCCTATAACAGGCCCCCACACAAAGCTCTCCCATCGAGGGCTCTTAGGTCCTTGTTGTGAAATATTTTAATGAGTGCGCAAAGTTAGCTTGAGGTGAGCCCTCGAAAAAATTATATGGTGGCCCAAGAGGTGAGACCTCTTAAAAATTGTATTAAGGCCCAAGAGGTGAGCCATAATAAAAATTGTTTGTAGGCCCAAGAGGTGAGACGTCTTTAAAAATTGTGTGGAGCTAAAGAGGTGAGACCTCTTAAAATTATGTGGAGGCCAAGAGGTGAGACCTCTTAAAAATTTGTGGAGGCCCAATTATGTGGAGGCCCAAGAGGTGAGACCTCTTAAAAATTATGTGGAGGCCCAAGAGGTGAGACCTCTTAAAAATTATGTGGAGGCCCAAGAGGTGAGACCTCTTAAAAATTATGTGGAGGCCCAAGAGGTGAGACTCTTAAAAATTATGTGGAGGCCCAAGAGGTGAGACCTCTTAAAAATTTTGTGGAGGCCCAAGAGGTGAGACCTCGATAAAATTATGTGGAGGCCCAAGAGGTGAGACCTCTTAAAAATTATGTGGAGGCCCAAGAGGTGAGACCTCTTAAAAATTATGTGGAGGCCCAAGAGGTGAGACCTCTTAAAAATTATGTGGAGGCCCAAGAGGTGAGACCTCTTAAAAATTATGTGGAGGCCCAAGAGGTGAGACCTCGATAAAATTATGTGGAGGCCCAAGAGGTGAGACCTCGATAAAATTATGTGGAGGCCCAAGAGGTGAGACCTCTTAAAAATTTTGTGGAGGCCCAAGAGGTGAGACCTCGATAAAATTATGTGGAGGCCCAAGAGGTGAGACCTCTTAAAAATTATGTGGAGGCCCAAGAGGTGAGACCTCTTAAAAATTATGTGGAGGCCCAAGAGGTGAGACCTCTTAAAAATTTTGTGGAGGCCCAAGAGGTGAGACCTCGATAAAATTATGTGGAGGCCCAAGAGGTGAGACCTCTTAAAAATTATGTGGAGGCCCAAGAGGTGAGACCTCTTAAAAATTATGTGGAGGCCCAAGAGGTGAGACCTCTTAAAAATTATGTGGAGGCCCAAGAGGTGAGACCTCTTAAAAATTTTGTGGAGGCCCAAGAGGTGAGACCTCTTAAAAATTATGTGGAGGCCCAAGAGGTGAGACCTCTTAAAAATTATGTGGAGGCCCAAGAGGTGAGACCTCTTAAAAATTTTGTGGAGGCCCAAGAGGTGAGACCTCGATAAAATTATGTGGAGGCCCAAGAGGTGAGACCTCGATAAAATTATGTGGAGGCCCAAGAGGTGAGACCTCTTAAAAATTTTGTGGAGGCCCAAGAGGTGAGCCATAAATATATAATTTTTTTTTATTTACAGAGCAATTCTACGGCAGTTAAGGAGGAGGAGGAGGAGGTGGAGGAGGAAATGGCACTTCATACAGATGGCACTTCACTTTTGGCTGCTTTCCACTGTTGGAGAAGCAAAGTCCGGGTCAATCCACTTGCTGTTCATTTTGATTAGCGTCAGCCTGTTGGCACTGTCGGTTGACAGGTGGCTGCGCTTATCGGTTATAATGCCCCCGGCTGCGCTGAACACCCTTTCGGATAGCACGTTGGCGGCAGGGCAGGCAAGCACCTCCAAGGCGTACAGGGACAGTTCCAGCCACGTGTCCAACTTGGAGACCCAGTAAGTGTAGGACGCCGAGGGATCGGGGAGGACAGGGTTACGGTCTGCCAGGTACTCCCGCAACATCCGCCGATACTTGTCCCTCCTGCTGATAGCGGGCCCCGCAGTGATGGAAGTTGCACGAGGGGGTGCCATGAACGTGTCCCACACCTTGGAGAGTGTTCCACTGGTGGCTGTGGGCCTGATCGATGTTGAGGGACTCTGGGAGACCCTCTCCTCTCTGCCGCCAGCGATGGTGGGTGGAAAAATCTCCATCGATTCGTCCTCTCCTCTACCAGAATAAAAGAGGAGACGTTATCTTTATACCGGGGGTCCAGGATTGCGAAGACCCAGTACAGTTTGTTCTCCACTATCCGGACAACACGTGTGTCCCGGGAAAAGCAGCCCAGCATGAAGTCAGCCATGTGTGCCAGACTCTGAATAGGCATGACGTCACTGCCCCCACCAGAAGGATCACTTGCCATTTCCTCCTCTTCCTCTTCCGCCTCCTCTCCGCCCCATCAGCGCTGAACCAATGGGACGCACACAGCCTGACTGCTACCCTCGCCGCCAGCATCCTCCTCCTCTTCCACAGCCACCTCCACGTCGTCCTCCTCCTCCTCATCCTCCTCCTCCTCCTGCAACTGCCACCGAGAAGCAGACAAAAGTGTGGTCTGACTGTGTAGCTCCGTTGCGTCTCCTCCTACCCCCGTCTCCTCTGCGTGCAATGCGTTCTCCCTTATTGCGATGAGCGATTCTTTAAGGACGCATAGGAGCGGGATGGTTATGCTCACTATAGCGTCCTCGCTGCTGACCTTCTTGGTGGACTCCTCAAAGATACGCAGTACATCGCATATGTCTGCCATCCATGGCCACTCGTGGTTGGCAAACTGAGGGAGCTGAGTTGGAGGCACGCGTGGATTCATAATCTGGTACTCCATCAATGCTCTCTGCTGCTCACACACCCTGGCCAACATGGAATAGGTGGAATTCCAGCGAGTCGGCAGGTCGCACAACAGCCGATGTTCAGGCAAATGGAGGCGTTGCTGGAGTTTTTTTAAGCTAGCAGCAGCTACAGTTGACTTCCGAAAGTGAGCGCACAAGCGCCGCACTTTCACCAGTAGCTCTGCCAGGTTGGGGTAAGTCTTTAGAAATTTTTGGACTACCAGATTAAAAACGTGGGCCAGGCATGGTACGTGATTGAGTTCGGCAAGCTCCAGAGCCGCCACCAGGTTACGGCCGTTATCGCACACGACCATGCCTGGTCCTAGCTGCAGCGGCGACAGCCACATCTCCGTCTGCTGCAATATGGCGTCCCTCACCTCTGGGGCGCTGTGCTTCCTGTCGACCAAGCTGATGAGCTTAAGCACCGCCTGCTGACGTCTCCCCGCGCCAGTGCTGCAACGCTTCCAGCTAGCGGCTGAGTGCGATGTTAAGGCAGAGGAGGAGGAGGAGGAGGAGGAAGAGGAGGGGGGTTTATCAGAACTCATGCTGGCAATCTTGGGCGGGGGTGGTAGGTAGGCCGTCTCTGTTTGCGACCCCGTCCCCGCTTCCACAACATTCACCCAGTGTGTCGTCAAAGAGATGTATCGTCCCTGGCCGCAAGCGCTTGTCCACGAGTCGGTGGTCAAGTGGACCTTTGCGCTGACTGCGTACCTCAGGGCCCGCCTGATGTTACGCGACACGTGCTGGTGCAGGGCGGGGACGGCACTCCGGGAAAAGTAGTGGCGGCTGGGGACGGAATAGCGAGGTGCGGCAGCCGCCATCAGGTCGCGGAAGGCCTGCGTCTCCACAAGCCTAAACGGCAACATCTCCAGGGCCAGCAGTTTGGAGATGTGGCAGTTTAAGGCTTGGGCTTGGGGGTGACTCGAGGCGTACTTCGGCCTGCGGTCGAACGCCTGCGAGATGGACAGTTGTTGGGACGAGGAGTGTGAAGGTGCGGGGAAAGGGGAGGCTGAAGGAGAAGGCCCCAAAGTAGCCGAGGCAGAGGCAGATGTGGAGGTGTCCTGGCTGGAGGTCTGGACCGCAGTGGCAGCACACAACAAAGGGGAAGAGGCAGTGGCAGGAAGACCTTGCGCAGGTTGTATTGCGTTTGCTCTCTCCCACTCAGCCCAGTGCTTGACTTCCAAGTGACGCCGCATGCCTGAGGTGGTCAGATTGCTCTTCTCAGAGCCCCTACTCAGTTTTGAGTGGCAGAGTGTGCAAACTGCGCTCAGTTTGTCATCCGCACAAACATTAAAAAATCTCCACACCACAGAAGTACGAGGCCTCGATGGGGGAGCTTCGCGCGACTGCCTGCTGCCGGGAACAGCTTCGGCCCTGCTGGCTGTGGCCTCACTTCTCTGTCTGGACTGTCCTCTGCCTGTGGACATCCCTCTGCCTGTGGACATCCCTCTGCCTGTGGACATCCCTCTGTCTCTGGACATCCCTCTGCCTCTTGCTGCCTTTTTCGGTGCTGCGCAGACCACCACCTCTCCACTGCTTTCCCCGCTGGACATCACCCCTGGCCAAGTGGGGTCGGTCATTTCGTCATCCACCACCTCCTCTTCCTCACTCTGCTCCTCCTCCTGCCCACTGGACATTCCAACAGCCTCCCTTGATGGCAACTGCGTCTCATCATCATCATCGCTCATGATAACAGATGCTGGTTCAGGGTCCACATCAGCAGGAGATGGCGAAAACTCAAGTGTTTGGGCATCACTACAAACAAATTCCTCTGCTAGCTCCTGGGATTCTTCCGGCACATCTGAAAAAGGACCCGAAAAGAGCTCCTGGGAGGGGTCAATGGTGGGATGACTCTGTTGGCCAGGTGTGGAGGAAGGAGGGTCAGA
>ONZH01009527.1:0-38058 GCA_900303285.1 Rhinella marina
ATGGATAATCAGGACTTCTTAGTTGGGTAAGTATCTTTAATGGTAAAAGCTCAACGCGTTTCAGGGAGCAAGTATCCCCTTCTTCAGGAGCAAAACAGTATGTATACAGATATAAAAATTCAATGAACACTTACATATATATAGAGAGGGAGATAGGTCCCTGGGGGTGGAGTAATCCATATGGTATCGCATTTGGCACCAAAAAACGCTACAAACCACAAAACGGTGCTATTTCCTGTATAAGCCAGAAGTGCCATGCGTTCCAGCGGTGGAACGCATGGTGTAATAACGTAATCTAATAAAAAAAACTAAGATGTCAGTAATATACATTCTAGAGGAGGGTAGAGAAGACATCCTCTGTTAGCTAGGTGATAATGATGATAAGGATGATAAAAATAATAAAAGATACTAGGGACCGGCTAACTCACCAGATGTAAAACGCTAAAGCGTCCCACGGTGGAATGCATAGAGAAAGAAGGCGGCGAAAATTCCGATCACATGATCTCCCATGCGTTCCACGATGGGACGCATACAAGAGGAAGCCAACAGTACACCAGGTCTCCAGTGTGCTCCAGAGTGGAACGCACGGCAACCAGATGGGGCAATACTATGAAGGCATACATATATATTCAATTGCAAAACAATTAACATATATAAAAGATGCAAGATATAAATAATATGTGTATATATAGAATCAAGGTATGGTTAGGAGAGAGAGATCAGATATATACAGTATATATCAATAATGAGTATAAATATATATTATATTAATGATAATAAAATAGAATATAAATATAGAGATAATATTATGATAAAATATAGTCATAGATAAAACATTCTAAAAGTATATAAACAATGTGAATATAGAAGTATAATGATAAAAGGTATGTCAGGAAGATATCAATAATTACTATATTCCAAAGCTTCGTTGAGGCCAAAAGGGTGAGAGAATTAAAACGGAATATCCAGAACATTTCCTTTTTACATAACTGCGAATAAGAATTGGGGATCCAGTCGATAGGTGTAATAGACAAAGTACTTGGATCGCCACCATGGTACTCATGATAGTGTTTGGACACACTATGTTTTAAATACTTTTTGTTTATGTTATAGCGGTGTTGATTCAATCTGTCCCTAAGTGATTGGGTGGTTCTCCCTATGTACTGGAGCTTACAGGGACTTTGCAGCATATATACCACAAAACTGGACCCACAGTTCATAAAGTGTTTGAGATGAACAGTTTCGTTAGTATTGGAGATGATAACTGACTTCACACTGTGCTGGATGGTATCGCAACATTTGCAGCGTTTAATGCCACATTTATAGGATCCTATTTAGTGTTGTATGGATTTGTCTGGATGAGACCTGGGAAAGATTTTTGGACATGAAGGGGCTAGAATGTTCTTCAGAGTTTGTGCCCGTCTAAAGGTAACCAAGGGGTGTTTGGGAAGCTCACTGCCAAGAATTGGATCTTTCAATAGGATTGGCCAGTGGTTAGAGAGAATGGACTTAATTCTCTTAAATTGTGAGGTGTACCGGGTAATGAAGTTGGGTCCTCTTAGTTTCGTAGTGTTAGTGTGATCCTTAGGTTTGAGACTAGTCTCCTGTGATTCCTTTGCAGCCCTGTTAATAGAGTCAAGAATCAACCCAGGGGATAACCTTTCTCACTGAACCTATTTTGGAGGATTTTTAATTGGCTGGTCAGTGTTTTATTTTCCGTACAATTTCTTCTTATCCTTCTCATCTGCCCATACAGGATATTGCGTTTCCATTGTTTATAATGACAGCTAGAGAAATCGAGATAACTATTGGCGTCGACCGTTTTAAAGTATGTGCTGGTGGTTATTTTGTTATCATGACTATAGATTGTTAGATCCAAAAAAACTGCAGAAGTTTTATCAATCTGTGCTGTAAAAGTTAAGTTCCAATTATTGTGGTTCAAACCTTGGACATATTTTTCTAGGGTATCTAAGTTCCCTTGCCAGACGAAGATAATATCGTCAATGTACCGTTTGTAGAATTGTATATTGGGGTGATCGAGAAGTCCTACATTTGATTCGAAAGCGCCCATAAATAGATTGGCGTAGGATGGGGCAAATTTCGTCCCCATCGCTGTACCACATTTTTGTAAATAAAAGGAATCTCCATATTTAAAATAGTTATGACTTAAAATGAAGAGAATTGAATCGAGGATAAATTTCCTCTGGTATGGGGGTAGATAAAAATCTTCTAGTAAGAATATCTCAACAGCTTCTATTCCACGTTGATGTTCAATATTGGTATAAAGCGCAGAAACGTCCATAGTGACCCAACACATATCTGGTTTCCATTCAAAGTTTTGTAGAAGGGTGATAAGATGACTGGAATCCCTGAGATAGGAGGGAAGGTGTACAACGTATTTTTGTAAGAAACTATCTATATAGGCTGATAGGTTAGTAGTAAGGGAATCTATGCCGGATATTATAGGACGGCCCGGAGGATTAGTGAGAGATTTGTGAATTTTAGGAAGGTAATAAAAATATGGAGTGGATGGATGAGGTGAAGCTAAAAACCTTGCCTCATTCGTAGTGTGGATACCAAATGCTTGTAAACATCTGTGGGATCTGTATCTACTTTGACATAATATTGTTCATCAGATAATATACGATTGGCTTCTTTTTTGTAGGACTCAGTGTTTAAGATTACCACTCCTCCGCCTTTATCTGCATTTTTTATAACTATGTCACTATTTTTGCTAAGTGTTTTCAAAGCTCTACGTTGGGGATATGTTAGGTTATGTTTGGTAATTCTTAGTTGGGAAGGGTCATCAGTGAAATTGCGTAGATCCTGCATTACTAAATTCTAGAATGTTTCAAGATGGGGGCCCCTACTCTCTATCGGATAAAAAGTGGATTTAGGACGATACTGAGAGGTGATGGGGGCTAAATGTAATTCGTGTAGGAGATTTCCTATATCTTCTTCGTCATCAGAGTCAGATGGGGTAGTGGTGTTGTTAACTGATGGGGAAGGTGAAGAGTGTATCGTTGTTGTAAGCTGAATATTTTTACGTGTGTAATGCCTTTGTAGAGTCAACTTCCTAATATATAGCCAACTATCAGACGAAGACAAGGATGTAGGGGCAGTAGAAGTAGGACCTCAAGGTACCTTAAAAAGGGCCAAATCCAATCTGACGGTAAAGGGGACCTCCCAACAAACCCTCTGAAGGAGAAGGGGATTTTCAATCTCTCAGACTATACACTGAATAAATGCGAAATCGAAGTCCTATCCAAGGGACTATCTTTCTGTCCCTCGAATAAACCAGACATTTTTGAATTGTTTGCAGATCTTAATCAATATAAATTAAAATATAAAATATAAAATATAAAATTACTGTTTGAACATATTAAAACAGGCAAAGCATTTGGTATCCTCACTAAGAATGAGGCAAGGTTTTTAGCTTCACCTCATCCATCCACTCCATATTTTTATTACCTTCCTAAAATTCACAAATCTCTCACTAATCCTCCGGGCCGTCCTATAATATCCGGCATAGATTCCCTTACTACTAACCTATCAGCCTATATAGATAGTTTCTTACAAAAATACGTTGTACACCTTCCCTCCTATCTCAGGGATTCCAGTCATCTTATCACCCTTCTACAAAACTTTAAATGGAAACCAGATATGTGTTGGGTCACTATGGACGTTTCTGCGCTTTATACCAATATTGAACATCAACGTGGAATAGAAGCTGTTGAGATATTCTTACTAGAAGATTTTTATCTACCCCCATACCAGAGGAAATTTATCCTCGATTCAATTCTCTTCATTTTAAGTCATAACTATTTTAAATCTCGAGATTCCTTTTATTTACAATAATGAGGTACCGCAATGGAGACGAAATTTGCCCCATCCTACGCCAATCTATTTATGGGCACTTTTGAATCAAATGTAGGACTTCTCGATCACCCCAATATACAATTCTACAAACGGTACATTGACGATATTATCTTCGTCTGGCAAGGGAACTTAGATACCCTAGAAAAATATGTCCAAGATTTGAACCACAATAATTGGAACTTAACTTTTACAGCACAGATTGATAAAACATCTGCAGTTTTTTTGGATCTAACAATCTATAGTCATGATAACAAAATAACCACCAGCACAAACGGTCGACGCCAATAGTTATCTCGATTTCTCTAGCTGTCATTATAAACAATGTAAACGCAATATCCCATATGGGCAGATGAGAAGGATAAGAAGAAATTGTACGGAAGATAAAACACTGACCAGCCAATTAAAAATCCTCCAAAATAGGTTCAGTGAGAAAGGTTATCCCCCTGGGTTGATTCTTGACTCTATTAACAGGGCTGCAAAGGAATCACAGGAGACTAGTCTCAAACCTAAGGATCACACTAACACTATGAAACTAAGAGGACCCAACTTCATTACCCGGTACACCTCACAATTTAAGAGAATTAAGTCCATTCTCTTTAACCACTGGCCAATCCTATTGAAAGATCCAATTCTTGGCAGTGAGCTTCCCAAACACCCCTTGGTTACCTTTAGACGGGCACAAACTCTGAAGAACATTCTAGCCCCTTCATGTCCAAAAATCTTTCCCAGGTCTCATCCAGACAAATCCATACAACACTAAATAGGATCCTATAAATGCGGCATCAAACGCTGCAAATGTTGCGATACCATCCAGCACAGTGTGAAGTCAGTTATCATCTCCAATACTAACAAAACTGTTCATCTCAAACACTTTATGAACTGTGGGTCCAGTTTTGTGGTATATATGCTGCAAAGTCCCTGTAAGCTCCAGTACATAGGGAGAACCACCCAATCACTTAGGGACAGATTAAATCAACACCGCTATAACATAAACAAAAAGTAAGATAGTGTCCAAACACTATCATGAGTACCATGGTGGCGATCCAAGTACTTTGTCTATTACACCTATCGACTGGATCCCCAATTCTTATTCGCAGTTATGTAAAAAGGAAATGTTCTGGATATTCCGTTTTAATTCTCTCACCCCTTTTGGCCTCAACGAATCTTTGGAATATAGTAATTATTGATATCTTCCTGACATACCTTTTATCATTATACTTCTATATTCACATTATTTATATACTTTTAGAATGTTTTATCTATGACTATATTTTATCATACTATTATCTCTATATTTATATTCTATTTTATTATCATTAATATAATATATATTTATACTCATTATTGATATATATATATATATATATATATATATATATATAATTGCAAAAAACGGACAGCACCTCCTAGAGTCAGGTGCAAGCTACCTACTGGCTAATTAAATACTAAACAGAAAATGGCAGCAGCACTAGATAAGCCATGGCACATAAAATGAACATGAAATGAACATATGAAGAAGTAGAAAAGCATAACTGCTATGTAGTATAAAGTGGAAGCTCTTAGCGCATATAAATGATCATAAATATGTCGGGCTCATCCACCAACTACATAGCAGTTATGCTTTTCTACTTCTTCATATGTTCATTTCATGTTCATTTTATGTGCCATGGCTTATCTAGTGCTGCTGCCATTTTCTGTTTAGTATATATATATATATATATATATATATATATATATATATATGATCTCTCTCTCCTAACCATTACCTTGATTCTATATATACACATATTATTTGTATCTTGCATCTTTTATATATGTTAATTGTTTTGCAATTGAATGTATATGTATGCCTTCATAGTATTGCCCCATCTGGTTGCCGTGCCTTCCACTCTGGAGCGCACTGGAGACCTGGTGTACTGTTGGCTTCCTCTTGTATGCGTCCCATCATGGAACGCATGGGAGATCATGTGATCGGAATTTTCGCCGCCTTCTTTCTCTATGCGTTCCACCGTGGGACGCTTTAGCGTTTTACATCTGGTGAGTTAGCCGGTCCCTAGTATCTTTTATTATTTTTATCATCCTTATCATCATTATCACCTAGCTAACAGAGGATGTCTTCTCTACCCTCCTCTAGAATGTATATTACTGACATCTTAGTTTTTTATTAGATTACGTTATTACACCATGCGTTCCACCGCTGGAACGCATGGCACTTCGGCTTATACAGGAAATAGCACCGTTTTGTGGTTTGTAGCGTTTTTGGCGCCAAATGCGATACCATATGGATTACTCCACCCCCAGGGACCTATCTCCCTCTCTATATATATGTAAGTGTTCATTGAATTTTTATATCTGTATACATACTGTTTTGCTCCTGAAGAAGGGGATACTTGCTCCCTGAAACGCGTTGAGCTTTTACCATTAAAGATACTTACCCAACTAAGAAGTCCTGATTATCCATCTCAAGGGACGTGGGGTATCTGTAATCTACAGGCGAACTCGGCGAGGGAGGGTAAGGTACTTATGTCTTTTATGCTTATCCCAGTACCCCCTCCCTGGTGAAGTAAGTGTCCATTTCCTCCCTAACCATTTCCATTGGTTTTTTACCAACTTATGTGTTGGAAAACTCGATGTCTGTCGCTATATATTTCTGTACATGTTTTCCAATAGAGCTTGGTGTGTACGCATAGATCTGGCACCTTAGAGATACTCATCTCTCTATTAACACTAATTTTTAATACCTTTTTTGCACTTCTGGCGCTCCATCACAATTTGTTTCATTAATTTCATCCGGCGGGCATGATACATGATACCTCTGTGACCCGTTACTCTTCTTGATTGGTAGCTGCCTCCAGCATCTGTTTTCCACTTTCCCTTCTGTTTCACCATTTTCCACTGACATATCTCCCTCCCAAGGGTGCGCGCAATACTTGTGTTCAAGTTAACTCCCCCTTTTTTTCTGTTTTTATTTATCACCCTGGTAGTGCCAGGCTGCTGCTGCTGGTTGTATCTGGCTGGCGAAGGAAAAATGGGGGGGACCCCACGCCATTTTTTTACAAAAATAATTAAATAATTTAAAAAAAAATGGCATGGGGTCCCCCCCTTTTTCCCTTCGCCAGCCAGATACAACCAGCAGCAGCAGCCTGGCACTACCAGGGTGGGAAGGGACACGGTTATTGGCCCTTCCCAGCCTAATGGTACCAGCCTGCAGCCGCCCCAGAGCCAGACCCTCAATTTAGAAGGTCCGGTCCTGTGGGTACCCGGCTCTTCCCGGCACCCCTGGTGGCGGTGGGTGCCGAGGTAATAGATGTTGGGGTTAGTGCTGGCCTGCCATACCGGCAAGCACTAAGCCCAGTATTAGTAATCAGGGCCGTCTGTAGATAGCCATAATTACTAAAACTGTAGTATTGTAAAAAAAAAAATACACACACACAAGTATAAAACATTTTATTGAAATAAACACTCCCCCAGACCCCTGTTTGACCATTTTATTTAAAAAAAAAAAAAAAAAAAAGCTGGTCCGACGTAGTCCACGAATCCGACGTAGTCCTCTGCATTCACGACCCTGAAAAATAAAAAACAAACACACAAACACAGACCACTTACCTCTTCCTGCACTGGGATAATACACACAGCGATGTCACTGTACAGGGAAAATAAAAACAGTGATGTCACAGTACAGGGATAACAAACACAGTGATGTCACAGTACAGAGATAATAAACACAGTGATGTCACAGTACAGGGATAATAAACACAGTGATGTCACAGTACAGAGATAATAAACACAGTGATGTCACAGTACAGGGATCGGCGTCTCGTGCCCCCATCAGACCTCAGGTCGGCGTCTCGTGCCCCCACCAGACCTCAGGTCGGCGTCTCGTGCCCCCATCAGACCTCAGGTCGGCGTCTCGTGCCCCCATCAGACCTCAGGTTGGCATCTCGTGCCCCCATCAGACCTCAGGTCGGCGTCTCGTGCCCCCATCAGACCTCAGGTTGGTGTCTCGTGCCCCCATCAGACCTCAGGTCGGCTTCTCGTGCCCCATCAGACCTCAGGTTGGCGTCTCGTGCCCCCATCAGACCTCAGGTCGGCGTCTTGTGCCCCCATCAGACCTCAGGTCGGCGTCTTGTGCCCCCATCAGACCTCAGGTCGGCGTCTTGTGCCCCATCAGACCTCAGGTCGGTGTCTTGTGCCCCCATCAGACCTCAGGTCAGCGTCTTGTGCCCCCATCAGACCTCAGGTCAGTGTCTTGTGCCCCATCAGACCTCAGGTCAGTGTCTTGTGCCCCATCAGACCTCAGATCAGGGTCTCCCCCCCCCCCCTCAGACCTCAGATCAGCCCACCCAGCCACTTAAAAAAGGCATACTTACCTGTCCTGCCGCGCTGCCTGCTGCCATCAGGTTCCGCGCTCCACTGTCTTCCCTGCCGGCGCGCACTATGACCTGACGCTGCGTCAGGTCATAGTGCGCGCCGGAAGGGAAGACAGTGGAGCGTGGGAGCCGAGGACAGCGGCAGCGTGGCAGGACAGGTAAGTATGCTTTTTTAAGTGGCTGGGTGGGCTGATCTGTACAAGAGCCGGGCCATTAAGGGGGCTTTAGAT
This sequence comes from Rhinella marina, assembly GCA_900303285.1. Classification (NCBI taxonomy): domain Eukaryota; kingdom Metazoa; phylum Chordata; class Amphibia; order Anura; family Bufonidae; genus Rhinella; species Rhinella marina. The sequence continues at coordinate 8,480 of ONZH01009527.1, forward strand.
TGTCGCCAGCTAGCGCCGGGGCAACGGCACTATAGGTTCCTGGCTTGGGGCCTACCGGAGGATCCTCCGGTGGGCCAGTCCGACACTGGCTGCAATTAAGAACATCCTAGAAATTTACCACATTCCAGAAAAACAACAAGGTTTTTTATTAGACCTTTTAGAGAATGTGTTGCATGAAAATTATTTCATGTTTGAGGACTTTCTCCAGAAACGGGGATCAGCAATGGGTGTGAACGTGGCCCCCCATATGCAAATGCCTATATGGCAGATTTTGAGGAAAAATATGACTGGTAATCCATATTACAGATATCAGGGATACTGCAGGGCAAGTGCAGGGCCAGTTCAGGGCTAGTAATTAATCAGGTAGGGAGAGAGAGACAGGGAGAGATAGGGAGAGACAGGGAGATACAGGGACAAAGACCAGCTGCAAGGCCACAGAGTGAATTGAAAAATGTCTGGAATGGATAAGCAAAAGGGGTCCAGTTCCAGCCAGACCTCAAGCTTTAAAAAAAAGAAGGTGGCACAAGGCAGAAGTGCCAAAGGACCTGTAGCCGGAGCATCTACTAGTAGTATTCACAATACTTGGCCGTTGTTCCACCAGGCTAACCCACCAAGGCGCAAAACTGTAGTGGAGGAGAAAGTGGATGAGGTAGTGGAATGGATGGCACGCTCATCTCAGTCTCAGCCGGATGATCTGCTGTCATCTGCTGATACAGTATCCATATGAAGCCAGGCGTCAGACTCAGAGCGTTCCTCCTGCTCCACCATTCCTCTCCAGCAAAGCCTTTCTTTTTCGTACGCAATTTGTACGCTTATGCGTACGTGTTTAAAGAGGTTGCGTACCTTTTTACCTAAACGTTCGTTCTTAGTGCGCAAATGTTCGCTATAAGCCATATAATTAAATATATTTTGCACGCAGATTCAACGAATCTATTCGTCGAATATACGAATCTTAGGAAAAGTTCGGCGAATAAAATTTTGCATGATTCGCTCATCTCTAGAGGTAGGCATGGTTTGCCTGTATGAGACCTTATAATTCCTAATCACAGCCTTGTGTGTATATGCTATATACTGTATTTGTGTGAATACGCTGTGTGTATACAGTATATGCTGTATATTTAGGTATATCAGTGTGTGTATGCTGTATGTGTGTATATTCAGATCACCATGTGAGAGCCAGTGTTGCACATCTCATGCAGACATGGTCTGACAATGCCAATTCAATAAGTCCATACAAATGTCACAAGACTCGGGCTCCAATAAATATCACTGCATTGACATTTGCATTCCACATAATAAAAACATACCACTCTGGCTCAGCCCTTAAATCACTTAATGCAGCAATCCTGGAGCAATCTTCAGCAGCAGTCTGCCACCAAGGTGGATGAGGCATGAAACACAGCAACTGCAGCATTTCAAGAGACACCAACTCACTCTGCCTAAGACGGGCTGGGTCCTGGTAGGTGGTCACAGGTAAATGGGTGCAGTGTCAGACTGGGGTGCCTAGGGCCCACCAGTAAAATTTATTTTGGGGGTCCATCATACAGATACATTCAAATATTACCAGCATATTAGCAAGATGCTACCAGATGATTGAATATGGGGTTCCCTGCAACATCTTTGAGAAGGTAGGTCCTGGGGAGGACACTGGTAGCTTTCCTCTACACCTAGAAGTCATCTCAGCTCTGATTGTGTCTATAATAATAAACTGTGGAGTTTCTTTAATAATCTATCAAGTTTTTTATATGAATATGGGCTGGTTGAGGTGCTGTACATTGAATACATGTATGTACTGTAGTGCAGTAAGTCGACTGTGTTATGTGCCACTTGTGCAGGGGATGGGAGACTAGGGGCCCACCTTGGTCAGGGGCCCACTGGGGGATTCACCTGTACCCCAGTGGGCCAGTCCGAGCCTGTATGGGTGTAAGTGATCTGCGCGGATGGATTCACACCTAAATTGGTTGAAAATGCCTTCCACATGGATTGGGCTCAGAGAATGCCACGAAAACTTTCCCCAGACCATAACACTGTCACCACCAACTTGTTTTCTTCCAACAATGTTTGCAGGTTGTTTATTCTCTTAAGTTTCTCACCTGACACACCTATGTCCATCTTTTCAGTTCAGCAGAATTTGTGACTCGTTGGAGAAGGCAACCTTTTGCCGTAAAATCGGAAGCCTTTTCTGCCAATTCAACTTCATTAGCAGAGGTGTGGTGAAAATTCATCTGCTTCGGAGCCCCATACACCTTAGAGTTCACTGAACTGTTGTTTCAGACACATGTCTGGTAGCCCCTGGTTCATTTTGGTGGTGAGCTGCTCTACTGTAGTGTGTTGGTCCACCCTTGCTCGCCTTCGTAGCTGCCGTTCACCTCTAACATCAATGGCACGTGGTGCTCCGCAGTTTCCACATCGTTTATTCGCAATGCTGGCATTTGTCCACTCACGATACACTTTCAACATAGCAGCACGTGAACAGTTCGCAAACTGTGCATAAATACTGCAACCTTGGCCCGAAAGCCAATAATCATCCCTTTTGGCAGCTCTGATAAATCGTCCCTTTTACCCATAACAGCAATGAGAAATATGTGTGCAGACAGCGTATCACACACCTTATGTACCCAACGAGCCAGCTCACAACATGTGATTTCCTTCATGAATAGTGATGATCGAGCACTAAGGTGCTTGTATGCTTGGGTGCTCTGGCCGAGCACTCAGGGGTGCTCGAGTGATCGGCCGAGCACCCGAGCATAATTGAAGTCTATGGGAGTAAACCAGGCACCCCCACCCCTGGTGCCTGGTTTACACAAGTGCCCCAAATAAAAAGAAAAACACACAGACACAGACATACTTACCTTCCCTGGCAGCTCCCGACCTGCTCCAGCAGGAAGACGGCGCGCAGAGTGGTTATTTTTTACCAAAGCGCCACCTGCTGGACGGGAGGAGGGAGCTTCAGGGAAAGGTAATGCAAGTCAATGGGGACGGATCCGTTTACTAGTGTGTCACAACAAATGGATCCGTCCCCATTGACTTGCATTGGGGTCATGACGTCTAGGGGACTCGAGCTTTGCACTCGAGTACACTTGGTGTTCGGCCAAAAACCGAGTGCATCCGAGCGTAGGCATGCACAGCCAAACAGTGAGTTCAGCCAAGCATACTCGCTCAACACTATTCATGAGCTATAAGCTGCTGACATTGAAAGTGGGAAGTGGTGATAATAATGTGACTCGACTGTGTGTATACAGCTATGTGTAAAATAATATCAGTGTGTTTAAAACAACTGAGAAAATGCTAATTTCTCATAATAGCGTTTTTCCATATGCACAAAGGCACTGGGAGCACTGCACATTCAATTCCAAATGAAATCAAACTAAATATCAATTTTTAAATTGAAAATGAAGAAAAAGAAATCATAGGCTGGTCAAAAAATAGCAATGTTTGTTTTTCTCAGTTACAAACTGGAATATTTACACTTTAAACTGAAATTTGTTCACAGATTTTACTGTTCTGTTAATCACTGGAGTAATATTTTTGCTAACTGATTTACATCTGTGTGGCATGTAGTCAACTAACATCTGACACCTGCAAACAGACATTCCAGCCCAAGCTGACTGGACTACATTCCACAGTTCTTCTGCTATGTATCTTGGGTTTGGCATAAAAAACTGCATTTTTTATGTCATTGCACAAATTCTCAATCTGAGGTCTGGGGATTGAGCTGGCCACTTCATAACACCAATATTGTTGGTCTGGAACCAGGATGTTGCCTGCTTGCTGGTGTGTTTGGGGATTGTTGTCCTACTGAAACACCCATTTCAAGGCCATTTCTTCTACAGCATACGGCAACATGACCTCTTCCAGTAAACTGGTCTATGGTGCCTGTTATGTAATAAATGGACCTGACTCCATAGTATGAGAAATATCCACAAACCATTATGCTTTCAGTCTTCATAGTGTACTGTGGCTTGGGTCAGTGTTTATGGGTCATCTCACAAACTGTAGCCTTTAGACTCAAAAAGAACAATCTTGCTCTCATCTGTCCACTTCTCTTTAGGCCAGTCAGTGTGTTCTTTGGGAAACTGTAACCTCAATATGTCTCAGCAATGGTACTTTAGCAGGGTTTCTTGCAAACAGTTTGGCTTCACATAGGCATCTTTTAATTGTTGCAGTACTGAAGGTAACTGAAGATCTCTTTGATTTCCCTGGATCTGATCACTGGATGCTTCTTTGCCATTCTTATTATTCTATGATCTACACAGAGGGTAGTGTTTCTCTTCCTACCTCGTGTTTCAGGTTTTGATTGCCATTTTAAAGCACTGGACCTCATTTTAGCTGAACAGCCTATTATTTTCTGTATTTCTTTATATGTTTTCCCCTGACCAATCAACTTCTTGATCAAAGTTCTTACTTTTTCGGTACAATTTCTGTACCAAACCATTTTACTCTATGAGCAAGGGCTAAAACCAGCAGGTACAACATTTGCTGCCCTCCTATTGGGCCATAATTGACACCTGTGTCTTCACAGAATGAATGACCTCACTAATTGAACTCCACACTGCTATTAATTTGAACACCTTTTCATTAAATTAGCAGCGTGCATACCATGATTGATAATTCTATTGGTTGCCCATTACTCTGCTACACCTGGCCATGCATTTTTCCCATGTTGTATTATCTTTTCTGCCAAAAACAGTAATTAAACACACTAGTGATATTAGACAATTATTTTGCACATAACTAGACAGATTACCCCTTTCACTTTCTGAGGTTTTTTTGTTTTTGCGTTTTCGTTTTGCACTCCCTGCCTTCACACAGCCATAACTTTTTTATTTTTCTGTTCACCTAGCTGTATGAGGCCTTGTTTTTTGCAGGACAAGTTGTACTTTCCAACGTCACCATAAGTTGTACTTTCCCGCAGGAAGCGGGAAAAAAATTCCAAATCAGGTGAAATTGCAAAAAAACGCAATTCCGCCACAGTTTTACAGGTTTTTTATTTACAGCGTTCAATATGCATTCAAACTGACCAGTTACTTTCATTCTACAGGTCTGTACGAATCCGGCGATATCTAATATGTATAGTTTTTCTTGCATTTTGATAATGATAAAATAATTATAAAGTTGGAATTTTTTGTTTCGTCGCCATATTTTGACCCCTATAATTTTTTGGTATTTATGTGTACGGAGCTGTATGGGGGGGCGATCTGAACTTTTCATTTATACCATTCTGGGGTGTGTATGACTTTTTGATCACTTTTTATTTAATTTTTTTTAGAAAATAAAGCGACAAAAATGGCGAATCGGCCATTTTGATGCTTTTTTCCGTTTTGCTGTTTTCCGTATGGGAAAGAAATTTTTATATTTTTATAGTATGGGCATTTTCGCACATGCCGATACCCATTATGTTTTTTTTTTCTTTATTTTTTTACTATTTTTATTTTAGGGAAAGGGGGTGATTTGAATTTTTATGTTTTTTTATTTTTAAAAACTTTATTTATTTAATTTTTTTACACTTTTTTTTATAGTTCCCATAGGGAACTATAACAAGCAATCATCTGATTGCTGATAGTATAGACTCCAATGCACTTGCATTGGAGTCTATGGTGATTTTACTAGTTTCCTATGGAGCCCTATTACAGGCAAGGGCTCCATAGGAAATACTATGTAGCAGCCTCCTGCCATTCACAAAGACAGGGGCTGCTGCTCCGGCTCCTCCGATCGCCACACGGGGGAGCCGGAGCAACACCGGAAGTGCGCGCGAAGGGGTTAAAGTACCAGACAACCCTGGAGCCTGAGGAGGTAGCCATACATTCTCTTCAACAGACTCAACCCTTTTACCCATCACGCCATACATGTATGACGTTATGCATCTCCGGGCGCTGGGCGCGAAAGGGGTTAAAGTACCAGACAGCACTGGAGCCTGAGAAGGTAACCATACATTCTCTTCAACAGACTATTAGCCCTTTTACCCATCACGCCATACATGTATGACGTTATGCATCTCCGGGGGTATGGAACGGGCCTCTGCAGCAGGCCCACTCCATACACGGCCGGTGCTGGCCATATGATACAGCCAGCCCCCACCACACTGACAGCAGGCTGTGATCGCGTCGCCCCTGTCATTTAAGCCTTTAGATGCCGTGATTAGAGCCTCCCCAGTGAAATTGCAGGTCTCTGATTGGTTGCCATGGCAACCTGGATGCTGCTAAAGCGATCCAGGCCTGCCAAGGCTTTCTCCATACTGAGCTATTTGCCATAATAAAGATCTATTAGGGTGAATAGGAGAGGGTATCAAAAGATTCCATGCACTAGGCCTGAAGGGGTCTAATAGTTATAAAAAAAAGTGAAAAAAGTTTAAAAAAATAAAAAAACACCAATATATTAAAAGTTTAAATCACCCACCTTTACCAATGTTATATATAAAAATATATAAACAATAAAAAATAAACATATTGGGTATCACTGCGTCTGAAAATGTCTGAACTATTAAAATATTTTTTAAAAATTCCTGTGCCGTGAATGCCGTAATGGAAAAAAATGAAAAACATGCGATTTGCCATTTTTTTGCCATCTTGTCCCCCAAAAAAATGAATAACGGTGGTCAAAAAGTTGTACATGATACAAAAATGGTACCAATAAAAACTCCAGTTTGTTACGCAAAAAAAGCCCTCATACAGCTCTGTAGACCAAAATATAAAAAAGTTATGGCAGTCAGAATATAGCGATGCAAACAAAATGTTTTTATTTTTTTTAAAAGTTGTAAAAAAAAAAACTATTCGTTTGGTATCGACACATTTGTATTGAGCCGTAGAATAAGGACGTCAGGTCATTTTTAGTGCATAGTGAACGTTGTGATGTTAAAACCCCTAAAACCTTGGCACAATTCAGGGTTTTTTTCAGTTTTGCCACACACAGAATTTTTTTCCTGTTTTCTAATACAAGACAGGGTAAATTAAATGGTGGCATTAAAAAATGCATCTTGTCTTGCCAATAATAAGCCCTCATATAGCTATGGGAACAGAAAAATAAAAAAGTTATGGCTATTGGAACGTGGTTAAGAAGCATCTGTCAGCAGATTTGTACCTATGAAACTGGCTGACCTGTTACACGTGCATTTGGCAGCTGAAGGTGTCTGTGTTGGCCCCATGTTCATATGTGACCACATTGCTGAGAAAAATGTTTTAATATATGCAAATGAGCCTCTGGGAGCAATGTGGGCGTTACCGTTACACCTACAGGCTCTGCTCTCTCTGCAACTGCTGTGTTCTCTACACACGCCTGGCCATGTCACTCAAAATGGAGAGAGCGGCAGTTGCGAGTGAGCAGAGCCTCTAGGTATAAGGGCAACACCCCTGTTCTTAGAGAAAGCCCCCGACAATGTATATGGGTATACACTCCAGATCACCATCCTTCCCCTCACAAAAAGGAACCAGACATGGATGCCCACTATCACCACTGCTTTTCAGCCTAACATTGGAACCCCTGTCTAGGGTATCCTTATGGCAGACAACAGGGCATACGGCAGATGCCCTGAGCATACGGGTGGTCAAAGTAGAAGTCAAACATGCCCCATTTGCAGATGAAATTTACATCCGAAAAGGGAATTATCCCATTTATTTACATTACTCTTACATTTTAGGACATTCTGGGGCTTTAAAGTCAACCAACACAAATGTGAACTCCTAGATCTATCCCAAGTTTCCCGGGACACATGGAAAGGTATAGCTCATCAAGTATCTATCAGCAGGACTTCAATTAAATATTAGGGCATCCAATGGAAAGACACCACAGAGACCATATATTCTCTGAATTATCCTACTTTAATCAAGGCAAAAGTGGGGGATTTGAAAAAATGGAAGCACTTGCCGTTGTCACTTTTGGGTAGATGTCATCTCCTAAAAATGATGAGTTTCCATCATTTCCCGAGACTCCCTTACCCGTTACAGACAACTTCTCTGCTGCTGAAGCATTCTGATATAAAACTCCTTGAGAAGGAGTTTAGTGCATTTATATGGAAATCTAAACACAGTAGAATATCACTGTTCAAGCTCAAACTACCCAAAGAGAAGGGTAGGATTGCTCTTCCTGACATCAGATCCTATAATTTGGCTAGTCTCTTGCGTCATTGTATTAATTGGGTAAAGGAGACAATTACTCAATCTATGCACTGGAATCTGCACTAGTGCATCCCTGGAAGTTAAATAGTCTACTACATACCTCGTATTCCACATTACCACAATCAGTAAAGAAAAGCCTTCTGTTAAAAGACACTATAGTGTCATGGAAAGTGATACGTAAGAGAAATGGTTTACCATACCAGGTTTCCAAATATCTTGACCCATATGAAAATGCTTAGTGGTGGGTGGAACACAGGCTAAACTTAGCTCCCTGCATCTCTCTGGCACACAGAGGTCCATATCTAATTTTTTACATTCAGAAGAAAAAAGATATTATACGTTTCATGAATTCAAAAGCAAATATGGCCTAGAAGACTCATTTTTCCTAGCTTACCACCAGATAGTTAGCTCTTTACAGGAAAAGCTATGTGACTACTCTGCGGACACGCAGGCTAGTGACTTTGACGCATTACTGTCACCTAATCAGGGTAAATTGAGCCTAGCTGCCCTCGATGCCAATATTCGAGAAATTATGCAGTCATCCGATTTTGAAACCTTTAAAGGTTGGAAAAAGGAATTTCCAAAGGACACTTTAAACAACGTGATTTTGGCAGGGTGGACCCAAGTGAAGAAGGTGACTGTAAATTAAATCTGAAGGGAAACACAATTTAGGATCATTCATAAGGCAATATATGGTTTCCAGAAAAGCAAAATGTAAGAGATTGGATTGTAAGCAGATTGGATGCTTTTCCCAAGTGTCGATTTGAAGACTTCAATTTGTATCATGGACTTTGGTCATGTCCAGCTTCCATGTGTTACTGCAGCCAGATATGCGGGATACCAAGCTGAGGGCATGCTTCAGGAGACACCGGAGATGATCCTCTTCCAGCTGTCAGGGAGAATGTTAACTTGCCAGAGGTTGTACACTTGTTCATCCTGGAAGCCAAAAGAAGCCTTCTAAATAGATGGCTTGACCCAAAATGTCCTGTTTTCTGAAGTGGTGGCCCAGATGACACACTGTTTGATGTTGGAATAGGTAGAAGTAGAAAGGAGACAAAACTTTAAGAAATGGAGACAATTTATTTGTACATTTTTGTCAGATACTGATATTCAACAACTAATGATTCATTTCAATGACTCAACCTGGTACCTTACTGAAGACATTGCTGGCACTCTAGGGAGGTTGAAATATACAAGTTTAAAAACTAAATAATAAGTACACAGTCTCGAACAAAATACAAATGGCAAGGAAAAAATGAGCACCCGAGAAAGGCGAGAAGTTGGAGAATAATTTCTTCTTTGTAAAGATGTTATAATGTTGTTTATGATGTCATGTAAACTGAAGGATTTATATACGAAAACCACAATAAACATATTGTTAAAAAAACACTGATAGAATTGCAAATGTTGGTCACCTCACCTCCTAAAAAACAGTATAAAAAGCAATCAAAAAGTCATTTGTACCCCAAAAAGGTACTAAAACAAAACTACAGCTTGTCCCGCAAAAAAACAAGCCATCACACAGTTCAGACAACAGTCCAGATTGTGCTCCTTTATCGTAGTTACGCCTACATTGAGCCCCCTTCACAGTAGTAATGCCCATATTATGTCCCCTTCACAGTAGCAATGCCCATATTGTGTCCCCTTCACAGTAGCAATGCCCATATTGTATCCTCTTCACAGTAGCAATGCCCATATTGTGTCCCCTTCACAGTAGCTATGCACATATTGTCCACCCTTCACAGTAGCAATGCCCATATTGTGTCCTCTTCACAGTAGCAATGCCCATATTGTGTCCCCTTCACAGTAGCTATGCACATATTGTCCACCCTTCACAGTAGCAATGCCCATATTGTGTCCCCTTCACAGTAGCAATGCCCATACTGTGTCCCTTTCACAGTAGCAATGCACATATTATGTCCCCTTCACAGTAGTTATGCCCATATTGTGTCCCCTTCACAGTAGCAATGCCCATATTGTCCATCTTTCACAGTAGCAATGCCCACATTGCGTCCCCTTCACAGTAGTTATGCCCATATTGTGTCCCCTTCACAGTAGTTATGCCCATATTGTGTCCCCTTCACAGTAGCAATGCCCATATTGTGTCCCCTTCACAGTAGCAATGCCCATATTGTGTCCCCTTCACGGTAGCTATGCACATATTGTCTATCCTTCACAGTAGTTATGCCCATACTGTCCCCCTCACAGAAGTCATGACCACAGTGTGCCCCCTTCACAGTAGCTATGCCTAGGTATACCACTACTATTATTACTCTTTGTGAATTTTAAAATTGGGAGCTATGGCGTTATATCTCAGATTCCCCTTTAGTTGATTTTAGATTTGCCTGGGAACCTCTGGGCCAACTAATATGGCCTCCATTCAAGGGAGCAAGCAGTTTTTCTGCTGGCAGAAAGTGAAATGGCACCCCCGACCACTACCGTGTTCATTTTGGGGGGGATAAGGAGCAGTTCTTTCACTAGAAGACTACGAAGTGCTGCACTCTCCACCCTAATGGAGAATCCCTATCCTGCTTCCTTTCTACACTGACTGCCCTTAGGCAGCGGCGTAGTGTAACCATGGCAACACTACTAATCCCGCCCATCCACGCCAGCAAATCCCTCCGTGATCTGCGATTGGCTGACTGAACGCAGCTTGACCTTTGCCTCATGGCCTGGTGATTTCTGGCAGTTTCCTGCTTGCTGGCCTTGTTGCAGACGAGGAGTCGGTGGCTGGCGCTGCGGGCGATTACACGGCACTCGGTGGGCGGAAGAGGAAGCGTTAGCTAGCGTAGGACGCCTGTGGCCGCCACAAGACGTTGCTCCGGGTACAATGAGGAAGAAATCTCGTATTCTGCTATGCTTCGCTTTCCTTTGGGTGCTTGGTATTGCCTACTACATGTACTCGGGCTCCTCTGTCAACAACCGGAAGGTAAGGGCACGCTGATATGTGTGTACGGGCTTTGTGATCCGGTGGTCAGGGCTTCCTGAGAGTGAAGATGGAGGAGAGACCAAGCGACGTTTCACATAGATAGTTGGCGTACCGGCACAGTCTTCTACATGTGCTGGCATGGACGGCAGGCAAGGAAATGGTCATCATCCGCTTGAAGGAAGGGGTTTAAGTTTTGAATTGGAAATGTGTAGATGAGAACATGTTGGGGTTCTATGGGCCAGTACCTGAAATGAGAGCATAGCCTTTCAGCACCAATGCTGGGATGACACCATTGACTGCCCCTGGATGGGCTCCTCTTTCTTCCAGTCGAGATGTCACAGGAAGGGTCTGTAGCCAGCCGGCTGTGATACCGGCCAGGATCATGGATTGTCGAGTGACAGAAGGATAAGTACTGCTGAGTGTATTCTCGCCACTTTAGCTAAAGGATGGAGAACCCCTTTAATCTCCACTTGACTAGGGATGAGTGAACTTGTGTTTCAACTGCAGTGTACAAGGTTGGGTTCTCTAAGAATTCCGTTATGGAATAAGTTATGGTCCGTGTTAGCTGAATACATGACGGAATTCTTAGACAACCCGAACATTGTATGCCAAACTTAAAAACAGAGTTTTGCTCAACACTAGTACTTATGAACACAAGACATTTGCGCACAGCCTTACCTATTCTGTGGGCTTTGGCTGGCTACGAGAACGAGCCCACCAAGGACTTGGCTGCTGGTTATTTTATCTCTTTGGAATACTCTTTAGATTTGGCTTTGTATTAATTGGTGTTGGAGACTCTGGAGATTCTTTCAAGAAGGACCAAATATCTGCCTCCCTGATGAAAACCCAAGGAACCCCATTATGGTCAATGGGCTCTTTCTGGCGCAGTTCCCACCCAGCATGCAGCTGATCCTTTTGTTGTTCTGATCCTATAATGGAGCAGGATCTACCTGCACATGAAGACTAAACTGAAGCTCCTCCTTCAAACTTTATTTATAATATTAGGGAATTGTGTTAAAGGGTTTTTTCTGAGACTTGTTTACTGATGACCTGATGACTGATGACCTCACAGAAGAGCAGCCTTCTCCAGCTTTTCCTAGGCCATGTGACATCACATTCATCGGTCACATGACTTAGGCGCAGCTCATCCCCATTGAAATGAATGGGGCTGAGCTGCAATACCAAGCACAGCCGCTGTACAATGTATGGTGTGGTGCTTACAGGAGCCCTGGTGGCTTCTTGAGTCTGTATTAAACCTGCCGTTTGTTTCGGCAGATAATCACTATTGAGCGTTTGTAGTAACCCTCGTTATCTATCATCTGGTAGTGTAATACTGCTGAACAAGCGTTTGCATGCTGAAAGATCACGATTTTTGAAACTACAACTCTCAGAATTCTCCCTAAGTGTGCATGCTGGGAGTTGTAGTTTCACAGCAGCTGGGGTGCCAAAGTTTGCTGATCTCTGAGATGCATGTGGATGAGCGATGGCATAATGATCGCAGCATGTAATAGCAGTGTTGTCCTCCGCTTATGAGCAGGCCATTGCTGGGAAGGAACGCTTTCTTCCTGAGAGGGGAAGGGGGTGGTCCCTGAGTTGCTCCCCCGCCAATCAGATAATGATGACCTATTCTGAGGATAGGGCATCAGTATAAAAATCTTGGAAATCCTTTTTAATCTTCAGTTAGATGAGCAGTTTCCTACAGGAGTGGGAGCTGCTCTTCTGGCGCCAGGCTATTTACCACTTGTGGAACCTCTGAATTGGGGGGGGGGGGAGCTAGAGGGACGGGCACAATACCTTGGACACTCGGGCATATTTTCTATCTCCACTGCAAAGATTGGCAACTGGGTTTTATTTGAATGGGAGTATTGGCCTCCTGCAGTTTCCTCAGGTAATTACAAGGGTCCTCATTGCCTGGACATGCTCTAACCACTCAAGAAAAAAAAAATCACATTGACTGGGGAACTAACAGCACATTTACATGGTGGCCTTCTTTTTATATTTTACCTGTAGATCTTGTTATTCCCAGCCTCCTATCCAGTCATTGAAGAAGCCCGCCCGCTTCTTAGACTGCCAGGTATACTGAGCATATGGTAGGCCAAATGCCAAAAGCAGGGCTGGAAGTGTCTTGGGACACCAATGCACAGTATGCATCAGCTATTCTGAGAAGCTGTGCGGCCATCTTGGATGGCAGAATAGGAGCCCAAGAATTAGCAGATCTGCACCTGAAAAGATAAGCTCGCCATGTAAGTTTTCTATTCGTCTTGCACTTAATGCGTTTTTAATCAGTGATTGTCAGGGTGTCTTGCCTCACAGGAGTTGTCTACTTGAGATAACCCCCTTTGCCCCCTGCTGTACAGTACTGGTACTGCTTCCCCGTGGAGATAGTGTGCTGCACATGGCTGCTATATAGCTATGCATTTTTTGGCATCTGCAGGTGAATCATATGGTTATGAGTGGAATAACGGTACATTTACCAGCACTGCAGGCAATTCATGCGCTAGAACCCATGTACATGCGGTAACTCTTAGGCGGTACTTGTCGCACAGTGCTCATGCTGTGTATCATGAGGGGTACATAGCCCTCTTTGAATATTTTCCCACCATCTATACAGATTGAAGAGCCTGTCCTATTAAGACAGTTTTTCACAGAATGGGCGATCAACGGGGGTCTGACCTCTTGGTCCTGGTCTGTGCGCCTCTATTTTAATGGAGTGGCTGTAAAACATGCACTCCATTTAGCTCCATGGGACTGCTGGAAGTAGCGAGCGCTTGTACTTGGCAATCTCCAGCAGTCCCATAGAGTTGAATGGAGCAGTGGACACACATGAGTGTCTGTTAATCCATTCAGATAGGGAGCATGGGCCCCATATGTCAGACCCTTGCCATACAGAAACTTATCACCTGTGCATAGGGGACACACGTTGTCTTAATGAGACAAGCATAAACCTTATCAAGAAAGAGTTAAACGGTTGTGTCACTAAACATATTCTACGTTTTTCAAACCAGCCCTGGATCTGAATACTTTTGTGATTGCATATAAAAATTTAGTACAGTCAGTGAGCTGTTCAATAAAATGTCTGTATAGTTTCCTTATTTTTAGTCCGTCTCACTGAGCTCATCAAACGTGCTCATATTAAAGTGGTTGTGTTCACCCAGGCAGCCTGCCTGAACAGGGCATCGGAGCATCTTTTGCAATTTTCTGTTCTTTTCTCCACATGCTTTGCCCCCCCCATCCATCATTCCCTGGTATTTTTGTCCCATAGACCTCCCTTTTCTTTTTACCTTTTTGCACCTTCAAGAAAATGCGTATGCAATGTGTGACTTTTTTGTCCCATTCCACGCTACAGAGGAAGTGACATTACAAGGGGGCACGGGAGCACATACAGTACTGACCAAAAAACAAAAAAAGCAAACCTTTAATAAAATAGGAGTTAAAACACTATATAGGCAAAAAAGCCTAAAAAAATTGCAAAAGCCACTGATAAAGTCCTTTTGTCCGAACAGAATCCCCACCGGGACATATTATGCTTGCGTTATTCAGCACAGGCGCAGTAAGGACGCGTCCTTCACTATGTCTGCGCTGAATACACTGGGTACGGTGCAGGCGCAAGATTTCCATGGCATACAGGGCAGGCAGTAGGAGGCAAACGCTTCCTGGCCCTGTCAATCAAGTTTCTGAGGGCGGTGAATAGGGTGGGAGAACGGAGCAGGGGCAACGCCTCTGTACATTTGTACAAGCCTGTACAAATGTGACTGCAGCATCTGAGAGAGCTAAAACCGGGAGCTGCGCGCCTCCTGGCCCAGAACGCCTTCCTCTTAGTAGTAATAGGCTTGAGACTCGTACAGGCTTCCAGACCTATTACTGGTATATTCCAGTAAAATCACCCTCCTTCCCCTTTCTACAGAATTAAAATAAAAATCACGTCCACAAATGCCAAAACTATTAAAATATAAATGCATTTGTCCTGTATGGTGAATGCCTTTATGGGAAAAAAATAATCTAAATGGCCAATTTTAGGATCGCTTTGCTTCCTCAAAAAATTTAATAAAAGTGATCAAATTGTTATACACACTCCAAAATTGTATAATTTAAAACTACAGATTGCTGGACAAAAAAATCTTTTACACAGGACCGTAGACATGAATAGAAAATAAAAGTTATGGGGGTCAGAATATGGTGATGAAAAGAACTATACAAATGTGATATCTCTGGAATTGTACTGACCCAGTGAATGAAGGGGACAGGTCAAAGTTTTTTTTTCAATTTCACCACATTTGGAATTTGAAATTTCCAGCTTCCCACGATATGTAGGCAATATTAAAATGTGCCGTTAGAGGGCACAACTTGTTCCGGCAAAAAAAAAAGGTTATGGGTCCGAGAAGGCAGAAAGTAACAGATGAAAATGCAAAAATGGAAAATTGCATTGTCCTGAAGGAGATAAATGTACTAACTTTCACAAACATTTAGAAAAGTGTAAAAATGTTAATCATAAATATATTTTATATTGTATTAATCTAAGGCCATATGTTTGTTTTTAAAATCCGTGATTAGCACATTGTTCTAGTGGTGATAGATAATCAGTTCTCATGTGTCCTGTCTTTATACTATAAACAGTGATAAGCAGAGTGTTCTAGTAACGATAATCAGTTGTCACCTCTCCTGTGTTCTTCCTGTACTTATACTATAAACAGTGATGAGCAGAGTATTCTAGTGGTGATAGATGATCAGTTGTCACCTCTCCTGTGTTCTCCCTGTTCTTATACTATAAACAGTGATGAGCAGAGTATTCTAGTGGTGATAGATGATCAGTTGTCACCTCTCCTGTGTTCTCCCTGTTCTTATACTATAAACAGTGATGAGCAGAGTATTCTAGTGGTGATAGATGATCAGTTCTCACCTCTCCTGTGTTCTTCCTGTACTTATACTATAAACAGTGATGAGCAGAGTATTCTAGTGGTGATAGATGATCAGTTGTCACCTCTCCTGTGTTCTACCTGTTCTTATACTATAAACAGTGATGAGCAGAGTATTCTAGTGGTGATAGATGATCAGTTCTCACCTCTCCTGTGTTCTACCCTGTTCTTATACTATAAACAGTGATAAGCAGGGTGTTCTAGTGATGATAGATGATCAGTTCTCATATCTCCTGTCCCTTAAACTAGGTATCTTCATGCTGCTCCAAGGCCGTTACAATCTTTGAAACTGTCCTGCACATGCTCGGGGGTAAGTTCCTCCTCTAAAGACCAGAGAAGGAAGTTCACTACTGGGCGTGCCTGCAGTCATCTCAGAACTGCTAGGCAGAACAGGAAGACCGCATTAAAGGGGTTGTCTGGAAAGAAGTACATTTTCACAGGTGGCCACAGTCTGCCTCTACTATGGAAAGTACATTCAACCCGCCCTGCTCCCTTGTACTGGCTCCTCTGTGTCCATATTCTGGTACATGGCTTCTTTAATTAGTCTCCAGCATGAGTGTCATTATCTGCTCCACTGCATCCAATAACTGGCCTCAGCATTAATGTCTTCAATCATCAACTCTTGCTCCAGCTGCAGTATACCACAACCTGATTCTGAACCTCACCCAGTCTCCACAATTGTATTCACATAATCCACTCGGTCGTCTCAATCTTGTTCAAAAATTATTCGTGAGACATAAATAATACCCACTCTTTTGAAGCTTTGCTTGTGTTTTTCAGTCCTTTTATTTTTCATATGTATAAATCGTTCTAATGCATAGTAAGAGCGCTGAACTGATGCTGCGCAACGTTTTGGGGGTCACGCCCCCTTAATCATGCGTGCCTGTGGGTTGTAACCATGCACTTTAAATACAATCCCTTTCTATCATCGTCATTTCACGTTTACATATATTCATATGCAGCTTAGGCCTCTTTCACACTAGTGTTAGCACGGATCCGGCACCTAAAGGGTGCCAACGGATCCGTGCTAACGCTGATACATGTGTGGAGCCGGAGCAGCGCTCCGGCCCCACACGTTAACACAGACACACAGACATACGTACATACACACATAAATACTCACATACTCCAGGGACGCCGGCAGAACGTCTTCACGCGCCTCCTGCGCGCAGTGATGACGATTCCCCACAGCGCCCTCTGCTGGGCGCAGTGGGGAAACGTCATAGCTGCGCGCAGGAGGCGCGTGAAGACATGCTGCCGGCGTCCCTGGAGTATGTGTGTATGTATGTAGCCGGATCCAGAATGACCCCCCATTGGAAATCAATGGAGGACAGATCCGGATTACTGGTGTGTCCACACCAAATGGATCCGTCCCCATTGACTTGCATTGGGGGTCATTCCGGATCCGTCTTGGTGCGGATGCCTGGACCGGAGAGCAAACCGCAGCATGCTGCGGTTTGTTCTCCGGTCTGAAGACGGAACAGAATGCTTTCAGGAGCATTCCGTTGTCTTCAGTTAAGTTTTGTCCCCATTGACAATGAATGGGGACAAAACTGAAGCGTTTTTTTCCGGTATTGAGCCCCTATAACGGAACTCAATACCGGAATTTAAAAACGCTAGTGTGAAAGTAGCCTTAGGTATTCTCAAATATACGTATAAAATATTTAAGTTGCATCTAAAACCAGTTACTGAGATCCTGATCATAGAAATACCCTAAAATTACAGATTTCATTTAACCCTTTAGGATGCAGTGTCTCCATTTTCATTATTCATCTAGTCTCATAGTGTAGCAATCTGTTTATTTTCTGCCAGAGTAATACCTTCATTAATACAAGCCATTTTAGATCATGCCATTTATGTTTCATTTCGTAACCGTGTTGTAACGACCTGTATGACAAGGCGCTGCGATCCACGGTAGTTAACCCCTCGGGTGCCGCATCTGAGGGGTTAACTGCCACTAATCGCATCCTACTGTCATACAGGTCGGGTGCCAGCTATGTGATTCTGACGCCGGCACCCGCCTCCTATTTGTATTAAACGTTAGTTCTCATCATTGGTGGCACAGTGGCCACAGGGTCCCCTCCTCATTGGTGGCAGTGGTAGCTCCGATCGGTTACCATGGCAACCAGGACTCTACTGAGGTCCTGGCTGCCATGGTAAGCTCCCTGCTGCTGTGAGCGCAAAGCCCAGGGCAGCAGGAAGAGTGTAAAGTTCTATTCACCCCAATAGAACTCTATTAGCGTGACTAGGATAAGGGTTCTAGCCCCTAAGGGGGGCTAATAGTAAATAAAAAGTAAAAAAAACAAACACCAAAATATTAAGTTTAAATCCCCTTCTTTCCCAATTTTACATATAAAATATATTAACAATAAATAAACATATTAGGTGTCGCCATGTCCGAAAAGTCCAAACTATTGAAATATAAAACAACATCTCCTATGCTGTGAAAGCCGTAACAGAAAAAACAAAATGCGCAATTCGTCATTTTTTTAGTCACCTTGTCCCCTAAAAAAATCGGATCAGACTGTTCTATTATGGGCCGGACATTCCATAAAATGCAGAATGCACTCAGCTTTTTTGGTGTTTTATTTTCTTCGCGTGGTATCGAGTATCACAGTACTTTTTATGGTATCAGAATCGAATCAGAATTTTGGTATTGTGACACACCACCGCTAAATCCAGTTATTGGCTGCAGCGGATGATCACACCCATGCAGGAGAGGAAGTAAACAAGCTGCGGACTGGAAGATAGTGCGCAGAACCAGAGCTGTAAATAGCAGGTAAGTATGAATCTTTCCACCGTTGACAGGCTTTGGGTACCTGTGAAAATTAATTTATTTCCGGACAACCCTTTAATGGCAAGCACTGAATATAGCAGCGACACTTTTTACATGTCTCGTTTATTTCCATTTAGACTTGTATATGATCCTCTGCATTGCAGGACGTACACACATAGCTTTTCTAGTATAGTGTTTTCTAGTTATTAAACCGGTATTCCAATTATAACACATTATCTCCTATCCGCAGGATACACGTGCCAGTTTTGGGGTAATCCTGGATTCAGTTTCCCAGAGGTGCTTTCTTATGCACCAGAAGGCCCTGTTAATCTGTGCAAAATTTCAAAACGCCATGAGAGCAAAAGTTTTATCCCTCAGGAAAGCAATGTCTGTCCTAGGCCTGACGACAGCTGGTTTTCTGGCAGTGAAGTGAGCAGCTCCATATTCTGAGTGAGAGAAGAGTCCTTAGATTCTTTAGTCGGGTTGTTCCTTCTGATCCTTTACATGGTGAGGGGAGTTGGAACTCTTTGGAACCCTAAATAATTCTTCACCTGACCCTGTGATGCCAGCCCCAAGGGTTGAGGGGCCCATTTGGAATCCCTGCTTCTCCAGGGGGTTTGGGATACCATTATTATCTCAGCCCCACAACTGCAAAGAATTGAAGGCACTTATTCTAGTCCTAGAACAGAGTCTCTCATAAATTCAGGGCAACAACGTGAATATTAATTTGGGCAATGCCACAATGGTTTCTTATCAACAGTTGGTGGTAACGTCTGATATTCAAGTTGGCAAATCCCTGTGCTCTCTCTCAGCAGTTCATTTCAGGGGGGTGGACAATGGGCAAGCAGATTTTTTTCAGTCGCCCACATCTGTATCAGGGAGAGTGGGCCCTAGAGCCCTTTGGGGTTCTCCAGAAATACACCTGTTTGTGACCCGAACTCGCCTGGTGCAGTGACCTAATTTAGGCTTTTCTCGCTCTAAGGGCTCATGCACACGGCCGGTGCTGGCCCGTGGCCATATTGCGGCCCGCATACGCCAGGTCTGCAATACACTGGCACTGGCCGTGTGCAGCCCGTGAGATGTGGAACGGAGGTAAGGATTGGAACACCACGGAAGCACTACTGTGTGCTTCCGTGGTGTTTCTGGCTGTGCCTCCACAGTGCAAAAAAGTAGTGCATGCACTACTTTTTTTGCGGTGTGTACTGTCGGATGCGGATCCCGGATCCCATTCAAGTGACTGGGTCCGCCATCCGAATGCGCCGGCCCCACAGTCAGTGCCCGTGTATTGTGGATCGCAAATTGCGGTCCACAGCATGGGCACTGACAGCACGCGTTCGTGTGCAGGAGCCCTAAAACTGCTGCCAAGGGTACTAAGAAAGTTCAAGTAGGAAGGGGCTATGATGATGGAGATCACCTGATTTTTATACCAGGAAGGTTTGGTTTACATGGCTGTGCAGGATGTCCTTAGCCACAACCTGGATCCTGCCTTAACCCTTTCAGTACTGGAGGTTTTTTCGGTTATGCATTTTCGTTTTGCGCTCCCTGCCTTCAAACAGCCATAACTGTTTTATTTTTCTGTTCACATAGCTGTATGAGGGCTTGTTTTTTGCAGGACAAGTTGTACTTTCCAACGCCACCATTTAATATTGCATATGGTATAGTGGGAAGCGGGGAAAAAAATTCCAAATCGGGTGAAATTGCAAAAAAAAATGCTATTCCGCTACAGTTCTACGGGTTTCTTATTTACAACGTTCGATGTTCATTAAAACTGACCAGTTACTTTCATTCTACTGGTCAGTACGAATCCGGCGATACCTAATATGTATAGTTTTTCCCTGCGTTTTGATAGTGATAAAATAATTATAAAGTTGGCTTTTTTTTTGTTGTCATATCTTGACCCCTATAACTTTTTGGTTTTTATGTGTACGGAGCTGAATGGGGGCTCATTTTTTGCGGGGCGATCTGAAGTTTTTATTGATACCAGTCTGGGGTGTGTATGACTTTTTGATTACTTTTTATTTAATTTTTTTTTTTAGAAAAAAAAAGCAACAAAAAAACAGCGAATCGCCATTTGGACCGCTTTTTTCCGCCACACAATTCGCCATATTGGAATTTTTTTTATATTTTAAAAGTACGGGCGTTTTCGGTCATGGTGATACCCATGATGTCTATATTTATTGTTATTTAGGTATTTATTTTTTAATTATACGGAAAGGGGGGTGATTTGAACTTTTATATATTTTTTTATATATTTTAACATTTTTTTTTTTAATTTTTTTTGTGATTAAAGCTCAAATATGAGCTAATATATTGTGTTTTTTTTCTTTATGAGCAATCAGGGATTTACTAAATGGAGATAAATCCAAGAATTGCTCATTTCTTATACTTAGGTATTTCTATAAGAAATACTTACTTATACATCTAGTGGCCAGAATAAGAATTGCAGTTTGAAAACTGTAATCCTCACCAGCGAGGATTACAGTTTTCATATGGTGTACAGACACCCCGATTGGCCACTCGGGGCATCTGTACACCAACCGGAAGCATACGATTCCGGGTTCAGACGCATCCTGATGCCGTGATCACGGCATCTGAAGGCCCAGCAAGACGCCGCCGATGACGGTAAGTACCCGCAAGTCTCTGCTGTTAGAAACAGCACAGACTTGCCGGCCATGACGCCCGCCGCACGTGCGAGCGGGCGCCATGTGTCCGCATCGCCCCAGTGCCGTACATGTACGGCGCTGGAAGTCTAAGGGTTAAACCAGGGATCAATTTTTGCAGATGACACTAAACTGTGTAAAGTAATTAACACAGAAGAGGACAGTACACTGCTACAGATGGATCTGGATAGACTGGAGGCATGGGCAGAGTAGTGGCACCTTACATTTAAAGGGAGTCTGTCACCTATTTAACTAAGAGCAGTGCCCCACAGAGGATTGCATACATATGTCAGACATACCTGTGTGCACTGTGTGTCTGTATTCCATGTCCAGGAAAAGCACTTTTATTCTGCAGGAAAACGGCTCCCAATCATTCACAGAACGATGATCAAAATTAGGGTTATTTACGTTAGAAAAAAGACGACTGAGGGGAGATCTAATAACTATGTATAAATGTATCAGGGGTCAGTACAGAGATCTCCCATGATCTATTTATCCCCAGGACTGTGACGAGGGGACATCCTCTGCGTCTGGAGGAAAGAAGGTTTGTACACAAACATAGAAGAAGCTTCTTTACGGTAAGAGCAGTGAGACTATGGAACTCTCTGCCTGAGGAGGTGGTGATGGTAAGTTCACTAAAAGAGTTTAAGAGAGGCCTGGATGTATTTCTGGAGGGTAATAATATTACAGGTTATAGTTACTAGAGATGGGTTGTTGATGCCAGGGAGTTATTCTGATTGCCTGATTGGAGTCGGGAAGGAATTTTTCCCCCTAAAGTGAGGAAAATTGGCTTCTACCTCACAGGGGTTTTTTGCCTTCCTCTGGATCAACTTGCAGGATAACAGGCCGAACTGGATGGACAGATGTCTTTTTTTTTTTTCAGCCTTATAAACTATGTTACCAATTTTCCATTTGGAAGTAAGGAATCTGTATTTGACAGCTTGAATATTGAAAGGCAGATCTTAAAACGAAAGGGTCTTTCGGATTATGTAATTTCCGCTCTGTTTGCGTGCAGGAAGAAAGTTATATCTGTTATATACCTGAGAATCTGAAGAGCGTTGTATAGGTTTGCAAATAGACTAGTAGATGTCCTGAGTAGTCCAAATACTTCCCTTATCATATCATTTTTTTGCAGGAAGCCTGGCGAAAGAAACTTGGGCCTAATACCCTTAAAGGGTTTCTGTCATCAGAATTTAGCCTACAAAACCGAGTGTCATTTGCAAATCGCAAATGACACCTGATGACAGAAAGCCTTCTTTTATAGAAATCTGCACAGTACTTTTTGTTAAAATTGCGTTTTTATAATATGCTAATTAGGCCCCCTAGGTGCAGTAGGCGTGAACCCTGCACCTAGGAGCGGCCGTAATAACGCCCCTTACCCCTCCTCACTTGGGTTGATTGACAGGGCCGGGCAGCCATCTCTTTCGTCTCCCGGCCCTGTACGATCGCGAACTCCCGCGCCTGCGCATTGCGATAAGCAATCCGCGCATGCGCATTGATGAAGCCGGGACCCGGGCGGCCGCCGGCTCTCAACGCGCGTGCGCAGATTGCTTATCGCAATGCGCAGGCGCGGGAGTTCGCGATCGTACAGGGCTGGGAGACGAGAGAGATGGCTGCCCGGCCCTGTCAATCAACGCAAGGGAGGAGGGGTAAGGGGCGTTATTACAGCCGCTCCTAGCTGCAGGTTTCACGCCTACTGCACCTAGGGGGCCTAATTAGCATATTATAAAAACGCAATTTTAACAAAAAGTACTGTGCAGATTTCTATAAAAGAAGGCTTTCTGTCATCAGGTGTCATTTGCGATTTGCAAATGACACTCGGTTTTGTAGGCTAAATTCTGATGACAGAAACCCTTTAAAGGGCATCTATCAGCAGATTTGTACTTATGAAATTGGCTGACCTGTTACATGTGCGCTTGGCAGCTGAAGGCATCGGTGTTAGTCCCGTGTTCATATGTGTCTGCATTGCTGAGAAAAATTAAGTTTTAAAATACGGTATGTAAATGAGTCTCTTGGAGCAAACGGGACATTGCCATTACATCTAGAGACTCGTCTCTCTCTGCAACTGCTGTGCCCTCTGCGCTTTAAATGACACGACCAGGCAGTGTTTTTCTCAGTAATGCGGACACATATGAACATGGGACCTACACAGATGTCTTCAGCTGTCAAGCGCACATGTAACAGGTCAGCCAGTGTCATAGGTACAAAAGCAGTAGGTAGACTTGCACCAATCCATAAAGATAGATCTTCTTGGGCTCTGAATGTAGTTCTGAATACCTTCACTTTACCCTCCACCCCCCCCCCCACCCCCCTAAACTTATAGAGGAGATTCCGATTAAGATGTCAAGTAATTTGGCTTTCTTTCTTTGGGTCACCTCAAATTGACGGGAAGGAACTCTAAAGATATAGTTCGGATATTCCTGCCAGAGGAGCTTGGCATTGGGTCCTTTCATCCAGGTAGCTCTGTCCTGATATCGCTTAGCTCCACGTACAGACTCCACCCCACAAAACCAGGTGGGTTTTTTAAAACTTTGGCTGGACAAACACACCTTATATTCCCTTTGCCCAATCATATGATTAACAGATAATCTTATCTGATGTGTCCTCCAGCCACTCCGTTTGGTGACTGGAGCTAAATGGTTCATCGTCACTCTCTTAAAAACAAAGGCAATATGGAGCCCAATCATCCCATCACCCTTCACTCCCTTGCCCAGTCTCAGAAGGAATGTGAGGGCCATAAACCACAAGGGTCATTACTGGCTAATGCACTACAGCCATTAACCCTTTGAAACATTAAGCATGAATAAAGGAAACGCACAGGAAAGGGTGGAATTTATCTTGACAGGAATGTCGGAAGTCAGTCACTGCTTGAGTCTGCGTTGTCGTACTTTATTCTACATTTATCAAATACTAGCAGAAAGACCCGGCTTCGCCTGGGTATATTTCATCTATTTCATTTAATGTTTCTGTGTGTCGTTGCAGAGAGAAAGTCAATGCAGCTGACAGAAGTTGATTTTTACCTTCATTTTTTCAATCC
Organism: Rhinella marina; assembly: GCA_900303285.1. NCBI lineage: Eukaryota > Metazoa > Chordata > Amphibia > Anura > Bufonidae > Rhinella > Rhinella marina. The sequence goes on from ONZH01009527.1 coordinate 32,906, forward strand.
CCATTGGCTGCGGAGTGGGAGGGGGCATGACCTGACCGTGTCGGGGGCGTGGTTTACCAGGACCTTGGGGGACCTTGGTGGGGGTGCTTTTAGGTCCTTCTTTTCAGGGTGGCCTGAATTATAGGTCAATACCATGGTAATTTGCGGAAACACAGTGGGTAGCAGTGGAAGAAAACATTGCTTTGCACGGGTATATTTAATCTATTTCATTTAATGTTTGTGTGAGTGTCATTGCACAGAGAAAGTCTCCTTCCCACCCATTCCTGTAGCTGACAGAAGTTGATTTTTACCTTCATTTTTTTCAGTCCCCATTGGCTGTGGAGTTGGAGAGGGCGTGGCCTGACCAGGGGCGTGGTTTAGCGGGACCTTGGGTGGGGGGTTGCTTTTAAGTCCTTTTAGTGGAAGAAAACATCTTTTATTACTACTGAACGGTAGTAGTCTAATAATAGTCTATTTCATCTAATCTTTGTGTGTTGTTGCAGAGAGAAACTCACCCTCCCACCCCTGCAGCTGACAGAAGTTTATTTTTACCTTCATTTTTTCAATCCCCATTGGCTGTGGAGGGGGAAGGGGGCGTTGCCTGACAGTCAGGGTGTGGCTTAGTGAAACCTGGAGCAGGTGTTGTAAGTCCTTCTTTTGAGAGTGGTGTGAATCACAGGTCGGTGCCATGGTAATTTATGAGGACACGCAATGGGTAGCAGTGGAAGATTTACTACTGAACGGTCATAGTCTAAAATTAGTCTAAAACATAAGTTATATTTATGGTAACCGGAATACCCCTTTAACAGTATCATCCACAGCGCTCTGCCCCTTTAAAGCATTGAATAGAAATGACTGGATTGTTACCTGAGATCCTCAGCTGGCTGCTAATTACCTGGCTGTGTTATGGAAACCTGCCCTCCCTGTGTGTGTCTGTGCAGAGAATGGCAGTTGGGGTTTAAAACCAATGCTGTCAGGCTAATATTGGCTAATGCAGGTCATATTTTGGGAATATCTCGGGAACGTTATGTCCTAGAGAGATGAGACCTGGGCACCTGATGTACCTGTGTGCCGAATTTGGTGAAAATCGTTCCAGTAGTTTGGTCGCGCATAGAGAACAGACAGACTGACAGACGGACAAAAACTCATTTTTATAATATTAAGAGTTATTTTTTTTTTATTTATTTCATGCACTTCTATAGCGCTATTATACAGACATTAACATCATTCTGTCCCCAATGGAGCTCACAATCTAAGTTCCCTATCAGTATGTGTTTGGAGTGTGGCATGAAACCCACACAAACACAGGGAGAACATTTAAACTCCATGCAGATGTTGTCCTTGATAATAAAAGTGATTGAGGCTCACTCTTGAAATTCTGAATGAACTTATCAGCACGTTTGTGGATTGTGGGAGGAAGCTGGAGGAAATCCATTCAAATACGAGGACAACATACAAACTCCACGCAGATTTTACCCTTTTTCAGATTCAAAACCAGGACCTCAGGGCTGCAGTGGAACCATACTGAGTAGTGAGAAATTGTGCCGCCCGCGTTTACGTGTAGATAACTCCAATATATCACATAAGTAATGAACCAGCTAACTTGGTGAAAGATGGAGGTGTGCTAAAGGAAATAATTGTTTCTGAAAATGAATACAGAATATCAATTAGTATCTAATAACTTGGATATAGCAACCTCAAATTTCTGACTATTAAGGGAACCTTACTAGTAGGGTTCTCATAAACCCCTGAACAGAATTCAGAGTAACAAGATGGTATATTGGTGGTCGGATTTGAACTCAGGACCCTAACAAATGTCTTGCGTTGTTTGATAAATTTGTCATACTTAAACCTTACACTTTTATCTAGAAACGCTAGTCCTGTTTTCCTACTCCATGTCCTACTGAAGTGAGATTGTGACTTTTAAAAAGTCTCAATGATAAATCTAGTGTGAAATTCATAAACATAGCTAACCACACCCACTCCCCCAACATTTCAAAACTTGACTGAAAGTTGTAAAAAAAATATAATAAAAAAAATAGCTAAATTTGTGAGTGCAAAAAGTCACAAAAGCCCTATCTATTCAGGAAAAAACTGATGGTTTTGCACGTAAGTTCAGTCAGTCTTGTCTGCAATTGCGTTCAGTGTTTCAGTTTTTTCCACACGGGTGCAATTAGTTTTTGATGACTTTTTCACACGGGTGAAAAAAACTAAAGAATTACAAACAACATTTTCTAGCAACCATCAGGGAACAATTGCATCCGATCAAAGACTGTTAACTTAGAAGACAGATGATATCGTAGATGCGTTCTATATTCAATTATTTTTACTGCCTGTATGGAACACATTCACCCTTTTGCGCCCAGAGGTTTTTTCGGTTATGCATTTTCGTTTTGCGCTCCCTGCCTTCAAACAGCCATAACTCTTTTATTTTTCTGTTCACATAGCTGTATGAGGGCTTATTTTTTGCGGGACAAGTTGTACTTTCCAACGCCACCATTTAATATTGCATATGGTGTAGTGGGAAGCGGGAAAAAAATTCCAAACCAGGTGAAATTGCAAAGAAAACGCTATTCCGCTACAGTTCTACGGGTTTCTTATTTACAGCGTTCGATGTGCATTAAAACTGATCCACTTCTTTTATTCTACTGGTCAGTACGAATCCGGCAATACCGAATATGTATAGTTTTTCCTGCGTTTTCATAGTGATAAAATAATTAGAAAGTTGCCCTTTTTTTTTTTTCCTTGTCAAATCTTGACCCCTATAACTTTTTGGTATTTATGTGTACAGAGCTGTATGGGGGCTCATTTTTTGCGGGACAATCTGAAGTTTTTATTGATAATATTCTGGGGTGTGTATGACTTTTTGATCACTTTTTATTTAATTTTTTTTTAGAAAAAAAAAGTGACAAAAAACGGCAAATCGCCATTTGGACACTTTTTTCCGCCACACAATTCGCCGTATTGGAATTTTTTTTTTATATTTTAAAAGTACGGGCGTTTTCGGTCACGGTGATACCCATGATGTCTATATTTATTGTTATTTAGGTATTTATTTTTTAATTATACGGAAAGGGGAGTGATTTGAACTTTTATATCTCTTTTATTTTTTACATATTTTTTAACTTTTTTTTTTTTATTTTTTTTTTACTATTTGAAAGGTCAAATATTGGCTGATATATATTGTGGCTTTTTTTTTTTCTTTATGAGCAATCATGGATTTTATAGACTCAGAAATCCAAGAATTGCTCATTTCTTATCCTGGCCTGCCATCTAGTGGCCAGAATAAGAATTGCACCTTGAAAACTGTAATCCTCACCAGCGAGGATTACAGTTTTCATATGGTGTACAGACACCCCGATTGGCCACACGGGGTGTCTGTACACCACCCGGAAGCGAATGCTTCCGGGTTGAAACGCAACTAGATGCCGTGATCACGGCATCTAGGCTCCCAGGAAGACGCCGCCGATGGCGGTAAGTAGCAGCAAGTCTCTGCTGTTAGAAACAGCAGAGACTTGCCGGCCATGACGCCCGCCGCACCCGCGAGCGGGCGTCATGTGCCCGCATCGCCCCAGCGCCGTACATGTATGGCGCTGGGCGCGAAGGGGTTAAAACTATTAACTTTATTGTTAAACACTAAAATATGGGAAGTGGCTATCACCACATGATCTGAGAACAGGATGAACCTCAGTGTTGAGTGTGTATTTTTATATATATACTCCACACTTCTTTTAAACATCGAGATCACAAACACTTCAGGTCTGTGTCTACTATCCTCAATTAGGACACTTTTTCCAGGAGTAATGTGTCAATATTACCCCCCCAGGTGGTATTCTGACATGTTCAATCCCCTGAAAAGTAATTTGTGAGCTATCAGCCACATAACAGTCCTATGTGGAGGATTTATACTATTGCAAAATAAATAAGTCAATACTGCTATATAGTTCCTGTCTGGATGTTTCAGTGCGATTAATAGTCTTTTTAGACTGTATCAAGTACTCCCTTTGGATACCTTTAATTACCTTATATCCCCTACCTGGATAGATAACTGCTATAATGTATTTACAAAGTCCCCGTTGACCACAGCGCCTTTCACTATCCGGCGGAGCTCCGATCATTGGTCCAGCTGGGAGGCTTGGTTCACAGGGGGGGCGTTGCTTAACAGATAAAGATGCGGCGGGAAGCGGCAGCACTACGGCCATCCCAGTGCCGCCTTCTACTGAAGCTGCAACGCACGCCATCAGAAGCGTGCAGCGTACTATACCTTTGAATGTTTGTCTGTCCTAAGGCTACTGATGAAATGCTATAAGAGTAGAGGAAACGCGTCGAGCCGTTGCTTTCAATAGACGAGCATAGGTAGCAGTACATTAATAGTGGGATAAGAGCAAGGGTTTTATATAACAATGGAAAGCTATAATAGCAGGGGAGATGGGTGCTAAAGAGACACCAGTCCCAGCTTCAATAAGCGAACTCTAGCGCTAAACCACTATTGATATCAGGTCTATGTGTGTCCTAATTGAGGATAGTAGACACAGACCTGAAGTGTTTGTGATCTCGGTGTTTAAAAGAAGTGTGGAGTATATATATAAAAATACACACTCAACACTGAGGTTCATCCTGTTCTCAGATCATGTGGTGATAGCCACTTCCCATATTTTAGTGTTTAACAATAAAGTTAATAGTTTTAATTAGAGATGAGCGAGCATACTCGTCCGAGCTTGGTGCTCGTTCGAGTATTAGGGTACTCGTAAGTGCTCGCTGCTTGGACGAGTATCTCACCATACTCGAGGAAATGGCAACTTCCGCATCGTGCTTTTTTGGCGCCTATAAACACAGCCAATCACAAGCCAGGAGACTCTACGGTACACCCAGAATCACGTGGGGCCCTTACATGTCGATAGCAGGGGTTGGCTGGCCTGATCAGGTGACCCTGGAATATACTAGTGACTGGCCGCGGCGCTCGGCTCAGATGCTGTCTGGATGTCGTTAGGGATAGAGCTGCTACCTTTCAGGGAGAGTGTTAGGGCCTTCATTTAGTTCTCTGTTAGGCAGGAATTGCCCACAAAGAACCCAACAGCCCTTCTAAGGGCTAGAAGAAATTTTTTTTTTGTCTCCTGGCTTGGCTGGCTGGCACTAGTAGTGCAGCTATCGCCATATCTAACCCTGTTTTTTTT
>ONZH01009528.1:0-10199 GCA_900303285.1 Rhinella marina
CCACAACACACAGGACGGGAGGAGATCAGACCGAGATCACCCACAACACACAGGACGGGAGGAGATCAGGACGAGATCCCCACAACACACAGGACGGGAGATCAGGACTGAGATCATGCACAACACACAGGACGGAAGGAGATCAGGACTGAGATCATGAACAACACACAGGACGGAAGGAGATCAGGACTGAGATCACCCACAACACACAGGACGGGAGGAGATCAGGACTGAGATCACCCACAACACACAGGATGGGAGGAGATCAGGACTGAGATCACCCACAACACACAGGACGGGAGGAGATCAGGACCGAGATCACCCACAACACACAGGACGGGAGGAGATCAGGACCGAGATCACCCACAACACACAGGACGGGAGGAGATCAGGACTGAGATCACCCACAACACACAGGACCGGAGGAGATCAGGAACGAGATCACCCACAACACACAGGACGGGAGGAGATCAGGACCGAGATCACCCACAACACACAGGACGGGAGGAGATCAGGACTGAGATCACCCACAACACACAAGATGGGAGGAGATCAGCACCGAGATCACCCACAACACACAGGACAAGAAGAGATCAGGACTGAGATCACCCACAACACACAGGACAAGAAGAGATCACCCCACAACACACAGGACGGGAGGAGATTAGGACCGAGATCACCCACAACACACAAGTCGGGAGGAGATCAGGACTGAGATCTCCCACAACACACAGGATGGGAGGATATCAGGACCGAGATCACGCAAAAACACAGGACGGGAGGAGATCAGGACCGAGATCTCCCACAACACACAGGATGGGAGGAGATTAGGACCGAGATCTCCCACAACACACAGGACGGGAGGAGATCAAGACTGAGATCTCCCACAACACACAGGACGGGAGGAGATCAGGGCCAAGATCACCCACAACACACTGGACGGAGGAGATCTAATAAATGACATAATTGAAACCTCCCATAATCTCCCTACCTCACCCTGTAATGTATGAAAAAAAATAAGAAAGACAATAATGGTTGGTCACCTGAACAAACATTACATCATCACATGACTTGGGACAGGCCGGACCGCACATGCTATACATGGAGCCTGCGATAGTTGAGCAGTTCGATTCTGGAGAAAAAACATCAGTAATATAACATTCTACCGATGTACAGCTAGAGACAGAAATGTGGGTGTACAGCTGGAGACAGGTGTAATGATTTGTTGGTGTACAGGTGGAGACAGGTGTAAAGAGATGTGGATGTACAGCTGGAGACAGGTGTAATGAGATGTGGGTGTACAGGTGGAGACAGGTGTAATGAGATGTGGGTGTACAGGTGGAGACAGGTGTAATGAGATGTGGGTGTACAGGTGGAGACAGGTGTAATGAGATGTGGGTGTACAGCTGGTGACAGGTGTAATGAGATGTGGGTGTACAGGTGGAGACAGGTGTAATGAGATGTGGGTGTGCAGGTGGAGACAGGTGTAATGAGATGTGGGTGTGCAGGTGGAGACAGGTGTAATGAGATGTGGGTGTACAGCTGTGACAGGTGTAATGAGATGTGGGTGTGCAGGTGGAGACAGGTGTAATGAGATGTGGGTGTGCAGGTGGAGACAGGTGTAATGAGATGTGCATGGACAGGTGTAATGACATGTAGGTGTTCAGGTAGTGACATATGTAATGAGATGTGGGTGTACAGTTGGTGACAGGTGTAATGCTTTGTTGGTGTACAGTTGGTGACAGGTGTAATGCTTTGTTGGTGTACAGGTGGAGACAGGTGTAATGAGATGTTGGTGTACAGGTGAGTACAGGTGTAATGATTTGCAGGTGTTCAGGTGGTGACAGGTGTTATGATTTGTGGGTGTTCAGGTAGTGACAGGTGTAATGATTTGTGGGTGTACAGGTGAGTACAGGTGTAATGATTTGTGGATGTGCAGGTGGTGACAGGTGTAATGATTTGTGGGTGTACAGGCGAGTACAGGTGTAATCATTTGCAGGTGTTCAGGTGGTGACAGGTGTTATGATTTGTGGGTGTTCAGGTGGTGACAGGTGTAATGATTTGTGGGTGTGCTGCAGCTGACAAGTGTAATTATTTGTGGGTGTAGACAGGTGACAGGTGTAATATAGATGTATAGATTCTGTCTACTGATTACCATGGCTAGACTTACCAGGGCACGGTACTTGTTGGCAGGGCTCCAGCTCAGTGCTCAGCCCTTCACAGTAATCCCCGTTTCCGAGGGGTGATGGGTTGCTGCAGGTCCGACTGCGTACTCTCACCCCTTCTCCACATGTCTTGGTACAGTCCGTCCAGATGCTCCACACACTCCAATTCCCCGATTCTGTAAAAGATTTATGGGAGAGACCATGTGAACCAAAGAAGGGGTGACCGCAAAGTCCTCGCTGCCCACAACTGACGAGGCTGGGGTTCTCTAACTAGAGGGGTTCAGCATATCAGGTTGGGTGACAGCGTATCATAACTTCAAATGTATATGGCAGTGAGGGGTCAGACGTATTCTTCATGGGTGAAGATAAGACCCCATTGCACATGCTCACCAGGACAGGGCTCCAGACTGCAGGGCTGCTCCTCACGGTCCGGACCTTCACAGGGTAACCCACCTCCAGAAGGAGACGGCTCAGTGCAGAAGCGGTAACGGTTTTGGAACCCTCCCCCGCATGATGCAGAGCACTCACTCCAGGGCGTCCACAGAGACCAGCTGCCGTCTACAACTGTGAGGAGAGAAGACAGTAAAAGGAAGGAACTGTGGCTGAGACACACAGAAGCCACCGGGACTGGACTGACTGAAGCCACCGGGACTGGACTGACTGAAGCCACCGGTACTGGACTGACTGCAGCCACCGGGACTGGACTGACTGCAGCCACCGGGACTGGACTGACTGCAGCCACCGGGACTGGACTGACTGAAGCCACCGGGACTAGACTGACTGAAGCCACCGGGACTGGACTGACTGAAGCCATGGGTACTGCACTGACTGAAGCCATGGGTACTGCAGCTGACAGGAGCCACCGGGACTGGACTGACACTAGCCAACAGGACTGGACTAACTGAAGCTAAGGAGAGTCGACTAACTGAAGCCACCGGGACTGGACTAACTGAAGCCACCGGGACTGGACTGACTGAAGCCACCGGGACTGGACTGACTGAAGCCACCGGTACTGGACTGACTGCAGCCATCGGGACAGGACTGACAGAAGCCACCGGGACTGGACTGACTGCAGCCACCGGGACTGGACTGACTGCAGCCACCGGGACTGGACTGACTGCAGCCACCGGGACTGGACAGACTGCAGCCACCGGGACTGGACTGACTGAAGCCACCGGGACTGGACTGACTGCAGCTAAGGAGAGTCGACTAACTGAAGCCACCGGGACTGGACTAACTGAAGCCACCGGGACTGGACTAACTGAAGCCACTGGGACCGGACTAACTGAAGCCACTGGGACTGGACTAACTGAAGCCACCGGGACTGGACTGACTGCAGCCACCGGGACTGGACTGACTGCAGCCACCGGGACTGGACTGACTGCAGCCACCGGGACTGGACTGACTGCAGCCACCGGGACTGGACTGACTGAAGCCACCGGGACTGGACTGACTGCAGCCACCGGGACTGGACTGACTGAAGCCATGGGTACTGCACTGACAGGAGCCACCGGGACTGGACTGACACTAGCCAACAGGACTGGACTAACTGAAGCTAAGGAGAGTCGACTAACTGAAGCCACCGGGACTGGACTAACTGAAGCCACCGGGACTGGACTAACTGAAGCCACTGGGACCGGACTAACTGAAGCCACTGGGACTGGACTAACTGAAGCCACCGGGACTGGACTGACTGCAGCTAAGGAGAGTCGACTAACTGAAGCCACCGGGACTGGACTAACTGAAGCCACTGGGACTGGACTAACTGAAGCCACTGGGACCGGACTAACTGAAGCCACTGGGACTGGACTGACTGCAGCCACCGGGACTGGACTGACTGCAGCCACCGGGACTGGACTGACTGCAGCCACCGGGACTGGACTGACTGCAGCCACCGGGACTGGACTGACTGCAGCCACCGGGACTGGACTGACTGCAGCCACCGGGACTGGACTGACTGAAGCCACCGGGACTGGACTGACTGCAGCCACCGGGACTGGACTGACTGAAGCCATGGGTACTGCACTGACAGGAGCCACCGGGACTGGACTGACACTAGCCCAACAGGACTGGACTAACTGAAGCTAAGGAGAGTCGACTAACTGAAGCCACCGGGACTGGACTAACTGAAGCCACCGGGACTGGACTAACTGAAGCCACTGGGACCGGACTAACTGAAGCCACTGGGACTGGACTAACTGAAGCCACCGGGACTGGACTAACTGAAGCCACTGGGACCGGACTAACTGAAGCCACCGGGACTGGACTAACTGAAGCCACTGGGACCGGACTAACTGAAGCCACCGGGACTGGACTAACTGAAGCCACCGGGACTGGACTAACTGAAGCCACCGGGACTGGACTGACTGCAGCCACCGGGACTGGACTGACTGCAGCCACCGGGACTGACTGCAGCCCGGACTGGACTGACTGCAGCCACCGGGACTGGACTGACTGCAGCCACCGGGACTGGACTGACTGCAGCCACCGGGGACTGGACTGACTGCAGCCACCGGACTGGACTGACTGCAGCCACCGGGACTGGACTGACTGCAGCCACCGGGACTGGACTGACTGCAGCCACCGGGACTGGACTGACTGAAGCCACCGGGACTGGACTGACTGAAGCCATGGGTACTGCACTGACTGAAGCCATGGGTACTGCACTGACAGGAGCCACCGGGACTGGACTGACACTAGCCAACAGGACTGGACTAACTGAAGCTAAGGAGAGTCGACTAACTGAAGCCACCGGGACTGGACTAACTGAAGCCACTGGGACCGGACTAACTGAAGCCACTGGGACTGGACTAACTGAAGCCACCGGGACTGGACTGACTCGAGCCACCGGGACTGGACTGACTCGAGCCACCGGGACTGGACTGACTCGAGCCACCGGGACTGGACTGATTCGAGCCACCGGGACTGGACTGACTCGAGCCACCGGGACTGGACTGACTCGAGCCACCGGGACTGGACTGACTCGAGCCACCGGGACTGGACTGATTCGAGGGTCACTACTGTCCAGAAAAGTATAGAAACCTCAGGATGCATCTTAAATAGATGGAAAGAGGAGACCAAGTACTGAGGAACATCTCAGCCTGTGCTCCACAGAGTCAGCAGTGATATATGAAGACACGTAGGGAGTAAGGTTTCTCACCATCACAAGTCACCTCCGAACAGTTGCTGATCCGGCCTGACAGACAGGTGCTGGGGGGGGAAGAAGAGGACAAGAAGCCTTATATCTCCATGCTATCATAAGCAACGAGTATCTCCTCTTATGTGGGTGACCGGGGTGGGGGTGATCTTACCACAAGCTCTAGCCAGTGACAACCCATCAACCAGATGCAACTCTCCCCAATCACTACCTTCTACCTAGGGACAACCTACCAACCACTAACAACCCTTCACCTAATAACAATTCTACTCCCAACTACAACCCTCCACCCCGCGACTCTCCTCCACCTAGTGAAAATCCTCCACTCAATGACAAATTTCCAGCCAATGACTACCACCTCGAGACAACCTACCAACCACTAACAACCCTCCATCTACTGACAACTCTTCTCCTAATGATGACCCTCCACCCACTGACAATTCATCTACTGACAACTCTTCTCCTAATGATGACCCTCCACCCACTGACAATTCATCTACTGACAACTCTTCTCCTAATGATGACCCTCCACCCACTGACAATTCATCTACTGACAACTCTTCTCCTAATGATGACCCTCCACCCACTGACAATTCTTCTACTGACAACTCTTCTCCTAATGATGACCCTCCACCCACTGACAATTCATCTACTGACAACTCTTCTCCTAATGATGACCCTCCACCCACTGACAATTCTTCTACTGACAACTCTTCTCCTAATGATGACCCTCCACCCACTGACAATTCTTCTACTGACAACTCTTCTCCTAATGATGACCCTCCACCCACTGACAATTCTTCTACTGACAACTCTTCTCCTAATGATGACCCTCCACCCACTGACAATTCTTCTACTGACAACTCTTCTCCTAATGATGACCCTCCACCCCACTGACAATTCATCTACTGACAACTCTTCTCCTAATGATGACCCTCCACCCACTGACAATTCTCTACTGACAACTCTTCTCCTAATGATGACCCTCCACCCCTGACAATTCTTCTACTGACAACTCTTCTCCTAATGATGACCCTACCTACTTCTCCTAATGATGACCCTGACCCACTACAATTCACCTACTGACAACTCTTCTCCTAAGGATGACCCTCCACCCACTGACAATTCATCTACTGACAACTCTTCTCCTAATGATGACCCCTCCACCCACTGACATTCATCTACTGACAACTCTTCTCCTAATGATGACCTCCAACCACTGACAATTCACCTACTGACAACTCTTCTCCTAAGGATGACCCTCACCCACTGACAATTCATCTACTGACAACTCTTCTCCTAATGATGACCCTCCCACCCACTGACAATTCATCTACTGACAACTCTTCTCCTAATGATGACCCTTCACCCACTGACAATTCATCTACTGACAACTCTTCTCCTAATGATGACCCTCCACCCCACTGACAATTCATCTACTGACAAACTCTTCTCCTAATGATGACCCTCCAACCACTGACAATTCACCTACTGACAACTCTTCTCCTAAGGATGACCCTCCACCCACTGACAATTCACCTACTGACAACTCTTCTCCTAAGGATTGACCCTCCACCCACTGACAATTCATCTACTGACAACTTTCTCCTAATGATGACCCTCCACCACTGACAATTTCACCTACTGACAACTCTTCTCCTAAGGATGACCCTCCACCCACTGACAATTCACCTACTGACAACTCTTCTCCTAGGATGACCCTCCACCCACTGACAATTCATCTACTGACAACTCTTCTTCTAATGATGACCCTTTCCAACCACTGACAATTCACCTACTTGACAACTCTTCTCCTAAGGATGACCCCTCCACCCACTGACAATTCACCTACTGACAACTCTTCTCCTAAGGATGACCCTCCAACCACTGACAATTCACCTACTGACAACTCTTCTCCTAAGGATGGACCCTCCACCCACTGACAATTCACTACTGACAACTCTTTCTCCTAATGATGACCCTCCACCCACTGACAATTTCACCTACTGACAACTCTTCTCCTAAGGATGACCCTCCACCCACTGACAATTCACCCTACTGACAACTCTTCTCCTAAGGATGACCCTCCACCCACTGACAATTCACCTACTGACAAACTCTTCTCCTAATGATGACCCTCCACCCACTGACAATTCATCTACTGACAACTCTTCTCCTAATGATGACCCTCCACCCCACTGACAATTCATCTACTGAAACTCTTCTCCTAATGATGACCCTCCCAACCACTGACAATTCACCTACTGACAACTCTTCTCCTAAGGATGACCCTCCAACCACTGACAGTTCACCTACTGACAACTCTTCTCCTAAGGATGACCCTCCACCCACTGACAATTCATCTACTGACAACTCTCTCCTAATGATGACCCTCCAACCACTGACAATTCACCTACTGACAACTCTTCTCCTAATGATGACCCTCCACCCACTGACAATTCATCTACTGACAACTCTTCTCCTAAGGATGACCCTCCACCCACTGACAATTCACCTACTGACAACTCTTCTCCTAAGGATGACCCTCCACCCACTGACAATTCACCTACTGACAACTCTTCTCCTAAGGATGACCCTCCACCCACTGACAATTCACCTACTGACAACTCTTCATCAAATACAATCCCATGATGGACAATCTTCTCCATGTCTTACATGTTATGAGGGAGGAATCTTCTGGACGCAGGGAATCTGTCACACATGATCTATTATATTACTACACCTGAGCTCCAGGTATGACACTACTACTCACCAGTTATTGCAGTCTCTCTTCACAGGGTCTCCAGGTTCATACCAGACCCCATCCTCAGTGCAGGGGCAGTCAGCTGGGGGGACGCAGCGATTGTTCTAGAGGACAGAGCTCACAAATTACTATTGGGTGGATGGATAGTAGCTGAGCCGTGTAACCGCTATCTAAATGCCCACAATGCACTGCACTCCGGCAACAGAAACCAGCAGAACTGCGAGTGCAGCTCTGGATGTCACCGGATTATAAATAATCATATCACTGTAAGTGCATAAGATTGCAAAGCGTTCACAAGTGGAGGTAGAGTCACAAAACATAATACTTTATAGTGGAGATGACTCCAGCACCAAGGTCTCCTCCACAAGTGATGGCTACTCACCAGTAAGACCTTCCCGTCCTGGCAGTAACAGCCCGGCTGACATGTTTCGTTGAGGGCTAAACTGCCCAGGTCAGCACAAGACGAAGGGCCCTCGGCACACTCCTTCCACGCTTTATCATCTGCACAGATCCCAGGCTCCTCACCTGTACGAAGAACATTACATTGAGAATATCCAAAATAAACAACCCAGAGCGTCACTCACAACCCAAAGACCTGGAGAATCACCCAAAGCACAAGGAGTGGTCTGGAGCATAACCCACAACTCATGAAGTGGCCTGAAGCATTGCCCACAAAACAAAAAATGGTCTAGAGCATCACCAACAACCCAAGAAGCATGGAGCTTCACTCAAAACCCAAGAAGAAGCGTGGAGCTTCACTCAAAACCCAAGAGGAAGCATGGAGCTTCACTCAAAACCCAAGAAGAAGCATGGAGCTTCACTCAAAACCCAAGAGGAAGCATGGAGCTTCACTCAAAACCCAAGAAGAAGCATGGAGCTTCACTCAAAACCCAAGAAGCATGGAGCTTCACTCAAAACCCAAGAAGAAGCATGGAGCTTCACTCAAAACCCAAGAAGAAGCATAGAGCTTCACTCAAAACCCAAGAAGCTGAAGGGATCTTCACCCAAAATCCAATGAGCGGCCTGGGGCATCACCCACAACACAAGGAGCAGAGGGGACTGAAGTATCACCCAAGGAGAGCACTGGATTATAACCCACAACACAAAGAGTGCCCTGGAGTATAACCCACAAAATAAGGAGATGTCTGGAGCTTCACCTACAACCGAAGAAGTGGCCTGCAACATCACCCACAACCCAAGGAGAGCCCTGAAGCATCATCTGCAATCCAAAAAGAGGCCTTGAGTATCACCAACAACCCAAGGAAAAGCCCAGAGTTTCGAATACAACCTAAGGAGAGGCTTGAAGCTTCAGTCAGAATCCAAGGAGAGGCTTCATCCACAAAACCAGGAGCTTCACCAGCAACCCAAGGAGTAAACCCAAGCGTTACCCATGACCTAAGGTGTAACCTCAACCTTCACCCGCAACCCATAGAATGACTCAGAGCATTACTACAACCCAAAGAGTGACTCCACACCCACAACCCAAGGAGAGGGCAGGATCTTCGCTCACATCTCAAGGAGTGACCCAGAGCTTCACCTAAAACACAAGGGGCTTCATCCACAACCCAAGAAGTGACCCTGAGCTTCACTCACAACCCAAGGACCAACCCACAACCAAAAGAGCAACCCTAAAATTCACCCACAACCCAATGAGTGAGTATGAGCTTCACCCGCAATAAAAGGAGTGACTCGGAGAAATACAGACAACCCAAAGAGCAGACAGGAGCTTCATCCACAATGCAGGAAAATGACTGAAGCTTCACTCTCTACCCATGGAGCTTCACTCACAGGATGAGGAGTGTCTTGGAGCTTTACCCACTAACCAAGAAGCAACTCAGAGCTTCACCCAATAACCAATGAGTGACTCGGAGCTTCACTAAAAAAAACAAAGAGCAGCTTGGAGCTTTACCCACAACCCAAGAAGCAACCTACAGCTTCACCTTCAACACATGGAGTGACCTGGAGCTTAACCAACTGCACAAAAAACCTCATCCACAATACGAGAAGTGGCTTGGGGACTCAACCACAACATAAGAAGCCCCCAGCAATTTGCAGGAGATAAGGCATGATAAAACAGCAGAATTGTGATTGCAGCTCTGGATATGACTGGAGT
>ONZH01009529.1:0-19624 GCA_900303285.1 Rhinella marina
AACCAATCTTTTTCACAAACTCAGGGGCGGACATAACGCCTGTGCAGCAGGTTCAGCTGCACAGGGGCCCAGAGAGGAGGGGGGCCCTTTTCAGTGCAAGCAGAGAGGTTTGGGCCCTGATTAAGACATACAATGAATCGCCTGCCTGTTCTTTTCTATACTACAAAGCTGAAGGACCTTCCATGACATCATAGTCATGTGACCTTTTCAACAGTGAAAGTGGTGATAGGACCTGTGATGAGGTCACCGTCATGTGACCAGTGCAGAGAAAGGCAGCCGCTCAGCAGTGGTGACCTGTGAATCCATGGAATGCATGTAAGTGCCAGAGACATGCTGGGAGATGTGGTTCTCCCCATTATACCTCCTCCCTGCTTAGTGGGGGGAAATATGTAATTTAACTGGGACTGTATGTTAGAGGGGCTGAAGGAAGGGGAAGGGTGTTAGTTACATGGGACTGTATGTTATAGAAGACTGGTGGGAGATGACTGGTGTTATTTACATGAGACTGAATATTATAGAGGACTGGATTGTAAGGAGTGATGGTATTTACATGGGACTATGTGTTGGAGGGGCTAGAGGGGATTTAAATTATTTACATGGGACTGTATTTTATAGAACACTGATGGGAGAGGTCTGGTGTTATTTATATGGGACTGCATGGTATAGAAGACTGGAGGGTGTGGAGCGATGTTATTTACATGGGACTGCATGGTATAGAAGACTGTAAGGAAGAAAGGTTATTTACATGGGACTGTATTATATAGAAAACTGGTGGGAGAGGACTTGTGTTATTTACATGGGAATGTAAGGTATAGAAGACTGGAGGGAGAGGACAAGCATCAGGGTTGCCAACCAGAGCTTTTCTTTTTTCTGGACAATTATGAAGATTATAAGTGATACATGTCTATAGCCTAATATACTGATAATATCTCATTACCATAATTTACTGTAAGCTCTAAAATAATGATTATTACCACTAAATTAATTTAGTCAAGTACCAGCAGCATCAAAAAAATCACGGACACATCAATTTTTTTTCAAGGACACAGGAAAAAAGTCACCTATTTTTACGGACTGTCCAGAAATTTCTGGACGGTTGGCAACCCTGACAAGCATTATAATTTATAGGGTCACTACAGAGAATATTATAACTCTAGGGGGTACGGCAAGAGGTATAATTACAGGGGGCACTGCAGGGAACATTATAAATACTGTGGGCAGGATTGGGGGTATTACTACTGAGGGCTCCATAGGAGTGCCTTATAGATTGGCATTATTTCTATTAGTGGTGCCCTATAGGGGGGGCCTTATTAGTACTTAGGGCACTGTAGGGAGCCTTATTACCACTGGCGATACTATAGGGGGGACTTCCGCCTAGCAGTGAGCCCGGAGACGTCACCGGCACTAATGGACAGACTTTAGCCTCACCATAGCCTGTAAAGCCGCTCATCAATGCAAGTGACGTCTCCGCTTAGCAGTGTAAAAATATAAACAAATCAGCCCAGGGTAAGGGAGAGCGTTGGAGTATGAATTGTCAGAGGGGATGAGTGGGGGGAGAGGGGGTTATGTCCGGGAGGAGGGCCTAGGTACATTCCTTGCACAGGGGCCCTCTGCTGTCTGTGTCCGCCCCTGCACAAACTGAATTACCCAGTTTGATTACCTGTTTTGATACTGCAATCCAGCCATTCCCATGATTACATTGGTTGCTCACCTCTGTATCTGCTCTTGTTCAGCTATATCCCTCTTATACACAAGTGCCCAAAAATATATTTTAACCACAAAAAAAATCTTCTTGTCATGTGTGTCTATGCATCTTTTAAGATATACTTTTACATGCCTTGGCAACAGCTACTTGGCAATGAAGTTAGCTTTGCTGTCCACCGACATCCTCAAGACTTTTTTATATTAATTTATTAAGTGATTTACTAATTTAATGCATAATTATTAGAGATGAGCGAGCATACTCGTCCGAGCTTGGTGCTCGTTCGAGTATTAGGGTACTCGTAAGTGCTCGCTGCTCGGACGAGTATCTCGCCATGCTCAAGGAAATGGCAACTTCCGTTTAGTACACTCACTCCAATACGTATTTTCTGTCCAGGTGACACTTTCTGTACGTCACTTAATTAAACCAAGTCTTTTGCTGTCACGTATATAGCTTGATCCCAAAAATCTCTGTGCGACATTTCTCTGGGTCGCAGTCTAAATAGCCACAGTCAGCAGGGTGTCAGTTATATCTACGATATTTTCTGCACGTCAAGTTCCAAAAAAAACCAAACTCCAAAAAAAAAATATTTAAAAAAAAATAGTTTTTTAGTTGTTTTAGCTCAGTGATACAAATCCATTTCACACAGCTGCGTGGAACCGTTCTGTGTGTCACAGTTCAGTACACTCACTCCAATCCGTATTTTCTGTCCAGGTGACACTTTCTGTAAGTCACTTAATTAAACCAAGTCTTTTGCTGTCACGTATATAGCTTGATCCCAAAAATCTCTGTGCAACATTTGTCTGGGTCGCAGTCTAAATAGCCACCGTCAGTAGGGTGTCAGTTAGCTCTACAATAGTTTCTGCACGTCACGTTCCAAAAAAAACAAAACTCCAAAAAAAAAAAGATTTTAAAAAATAGTTTTTTAGTTGTTTTAGCTCAGTGATACAAATCCATTTCACATAGCTGCGTGGAACTGTTCTGTGTGTCACAGTTCAGAACACTCACTCCAATCCATATTGTCTGTCCAGGTGACACTTTCTGTACGTCACTTAATTAATCCAAGTCTTTTGCTGTCACGTATATAGCTTGATCCCAAAAATCTCTGTGCGACATTTGTCTGGGTCGCAGTCTAAATATCCACCGTCAGTAGGGTGTCAGTTAGCTCTATGATAGTTTCTGCACGTCACGTTCCCAAAAAAACAAAACTACAAAAAAAATATATTTAAAAAATAGTTTTTTTGTTGTTTTAGCTCAGTGATACAAATCCATTTCACACAGCTGCGTGGAACCATTCTGTGTGTCACAGTTCAGTACACTCACTACAATCCGTATTTTCTGTCCAGGTGACACTTTCTGTACGTCACTTAATTAAACCAGACTAAACAAGTTTGTGGGTTTCAGTACAGCAGGCACATTTATTTTTTATTTTTTATATGATACACTTATATACAGAAAATGTTGAACCCCAGGGCTAAGGGTCGAGGGCGTGGGCATTCAATCACTGCAGGGAGCAGAGGCCGTGATCCTGGGCAGGGTGAGACAGTACCTGCTGATGAGGGAGCAGGGGAACGCCGCAGAGATACAGTCCCTAGCTTCATGTCTCAACTTATAGGGACACGTGGTAGAGGACAATGCTTCAAGTAATTAGTCCACCAGTCAGTCTTCCACGCAGTCCACCCACATTACCCAAGGGAGCACTCCTCTGGCTCCTCCACCTCAACCTCCTTCCCACCAGTCTGCCCCCTCCCAGGAAAATTTGGAATGCGATCCGGCATACTCTCAGGAACTGTTTTCTGGACCCTTCCCAGAGTCACAAACCAATTCTCAGGTTGCTGCTGACCTCGTTCCCGATGCCCATGTTTTCCAACTGTCGCAGTCTGTGGGTGATGATGATGATGATGATGATGATGACAATGTTGAGTTAGTGGAAGAAGTTTGTAAAGAGGTGTCGGACGATGAGGAGACACGGTTGTCAGACAGTGGTGAAGTTGTTGTCAGGGCAGGAAGTCCGAGGGGGAGCAGACTAAGGAATCGGAGGATGATGAGGTGACTGGCCTAAGCTGGGTTGATAAGCCGAGTGAAGACAGTGCTTCTGAGGCGGAGGCGAGTGCTGCACCAGAACACGTTGGAAGAGGCAGTGGTGTGGCCAGAGGGAGAAGCAGGGCCAGAGCTGGTGCATCAGCAGCAACTGTTTCACGTAGTGAAGCTCCCGTGGTGAGACCTAGATGTTCGCAAGTCTGGAGGTTCTTTAAAGAAAGTGAGGATGACCAACGGACTGTGGTGTGCAACCTGTGCCACACCAGGATCAGCAGGGGTGCCACCACTACTAGCCTAACCACCACCAGCATGCGCAGGCATATGAGTGCTAAACACCCCACTCAATGGAACCAAGGCCGTTCACCACCTCCTGCGGGTCACACCACTGCTCCTTCCCCTTTGTCACTCCCTGCCTCTGCTAGTCAACCCCCTGCCCAGGACCCCAGCACGAGCGCCTCCCGCCGGAAAACCACACCTTCACCTCCACGATCCTCCACAGTGTCCACCAATGTGTCTCAGCGCAGCGTTATGCTGTATTTACAGCAGACGCTGGAGCGCATGAGGAAATACAGTTCCACCCACCCACATGCCCAAGCCCTCAACATCCACATCTCCAAATTGCTGAGCCTGGAGATGCTGCCCTATAGGCTGGTAGAGACCGAGGCCTTTCGCAATCTCATGGCGGTGGCTGCCAATCGGTATTCGGTCCCCAGCTGCCACTATTTTTCCCGTTGTGCCGTCCCAGCACTACACCAGCACGTCTCAGAGAACATCCTCCGTGCCCTGACCAACGCTGTTTCTGAGAAGGTCCACCTAACCACGGACACGTGGACAAGTGCTGCCGGGCAGGGACACTACATCTCTCTGACGGCACATTGGGTTAACTTGGTGGAGGCTGGGACCGAGACTGACCCTGGGGCCGCTCATGTACTGCCCACACCAAGGATTGCGGGGCCTACCTCGATCACGGTCTCTCAGACGTACTATGCATCCTCCTCCGACCCCTCCTCCTCCACCTCCTCCTCCGAATTACCATCCGTGGGCACGGCGCCATCTGTCGGTAGCTCTAGGCGCAGCAGCAGTGCCGTAGGTAAGCGCCAGCAGGCGGTGCTGAAACTGCTGTGTTTAGGTGACAAAAGGCACACCGCCCAAGAGCTGTTACAGGGCATCACGGCGCAGACCGATGTGTGGCTGGCACCGCTGATCCTCAAGCAAGGCATGGTTGTGTGTGACAACAGGCATTACCGTGTGGCAGCTCTGCAACTCGGCAGACTGACACATGTGCCATGTCTGGCCCACGTGTTCAATCTAGTAGTTCAGCGGTTCCTCAGGACATACCCAAATCTGTCTGATTTGCTCACCAAGGTGCGCCGCATCTGTGCGCATTTCCGCAAGTCGACCACAGATGCTGCCACTCTCAGGGCAGCGCAGCGCCGCCTACAACTGCCCGCTCACCGACTGTTGTGCGACATGCCCACGAGATGGAATTCAACATTAAACATGTTATCCATGCACTCTCCATCTAAAAAGTCATACTGAGGCTCACCACCATGCTTTACGCTGCAATCTTATTACTGAGGCTCACCACCATGCTTTACACTGCAATCTTATTGAAAGACAGACAATCAGGGGTTCACCGCCAGGTTGTCAGGCAGCATTTTTAAGTGGGTCACCATTACTGTGTCCCTGAAAATTGCCTTGGGGTCATCGCCAGACTATTTTTATGAAAGGCCATGGGGTTCTATACACACAGTGCTGACGGAAGCCTATCAGCCTTTCTAAACACAATTGAATCTGTCCCATCATGAGAAATTCCCCCCAAGGAGTCCCCAATGTAACTTGCTTCACTTTCAACTACCTCACCCCCCGACACCTGTGTCTCGCCATTGTCCACCACCTCCTCAGACAACACTGGTAAATCCCCACTGTCAGCACACAGAGACTGCAAAAGGTCTTGCAAATTGGGGCAGAGAATGTTCTGGGCTAGCACATCAGAGAAGGGGTGACTATGGGGTTCCAGGGAGTACGTGACCACATGCAATCTCCATCTAAAAAGTCATACTGAGGCTCATCACCATGCTTTACACTGCAATCTTATTACTGAGGCTCACCACCATGCTTTACACTGCAATCTTATTGAAAGACAGACAATCAGGGGTTCACCGCCAGGTTGTCAGGCAGCATTTTTAAGTGGGTCACAATTACCGTGTCCCTGAAAATTGCCTTGGGGTCATCCCCAGACTATTGGCCAGATTTAGAAAAAAAGGTGCAATTAGGGAGCCTCAGAGGCATCCCTACATGCTGCCCCTGCTGTTTACTGTCCATTTCCGTGGTGTTTCCATCATTTTCTGAGGTTTCCAGGTTTTCACCCAGCCTTCCCTAGGCAGAGCCCCGGTCCTCTGCAAAAAATGCTCGAGTCTCCCATTGACTTCAATGGGGTTCGTTATTCGAAACGAGCACCCGAGCATCGGGAAAAGTTTGACTCGAATAACGAGCACCCGAGCATTTTAGTGCTCGCTCATCTCTAATAATTATATAATTTATTCCTTTGTCCAACTGCATAATCTTACATTTATCCAAATTAAACTTCATTTGTCAGTCCCCTTTCCGGCTTTCAGTTTCTCCGAACATCTCTATATTATGTGATACCAATGCAGGATTGGTGGTGGAAGGGAGGTATATTTTCCCAAGATTCCTCTCCTATGTGAAGTAGCAGGTGGGAGCCTCTCACCTGTGAGATAATTAATGAAGCAGCATAGAGGGTGGGGATATAACAGATCAGGACGTCAGTCAGTCTCTCTCTGCCTGGGGACACAGAAAGTCTGTCTGTGTGAGTGAGCCAAATGTGAGTAAAAGGTTGCTGAAAGTCTTATTTTGTGAGCTGGGAGGGAGAAGCTCTCCAGCAGGTAGACAGCAGGGGCGGGTTGGGCCGGGGGGCAGGGGCCATATGCCCACCGGGCCGGTGCTACTAGGGCCGGCCGGTCTATAAGCTGCAAAGTCCAGCAAGAATGATTGGCAGTGCAACTATATCTGTTCAGCAGTGCCAGCACAGCACTCAGAACTGCACCTGCTGCCTGCGCCGCTTGTGATAACCAACACCACTCAATCACACTCACTGCAGCCGTATAGTGCAGGATCAGGATGCTTACATTCAGGACGATGTACCCGGACAAAAATCCTGTTAAGACTCCGCCCCCTAGTGATGTCAGTGCCAGGTCACATGACAAACACACTGACCCACGCACCTCTAGTGCTGCCGTTAAGGAGACCTGGGAGAGAGCTAACCGCATGCCTTGGAGACTGGAGTGCTTTACTGTGAACATTCGCCCAGCCAGTAAGTTTGGTGCCAATAATGGACTTCTGCTTGGACACTACAGTCATATAAAATAAGAAAAATAATAGGCAATTTGGAGGTGGAGTGCAGAGAAAATAAGAGTGGAAAGAATATAGTATAGTAATGTGCAACCAGCAGGTGAGGATCTGGTGAAGCATATGGCAGCAAAAGAAGGCTGCACAATACTGCATATCTGAGAAGGCTATGTGCATTATACTATATATATTTTAAAAAAAGTGCCATATAATTAAAAGGGTTGTATCATCTCAAACAATGGGGGTCACTTCTGGGACCCGTCACCCGCACCCATCTCATAAACGGAGTCTTGAAAGTCACGGAGGGCGCACCGCACATGCGTGGCCACCGCACACATTCATTTCTATGGGACTGACGTAAAAAGCCAAGCCAGCGCTCAGCTATTTTCGGCAGCCCATTAAAATGAATGGAGGGCGGCCGCATATGTGCTGTGCGCCCTCCATGACTTTCAAGACTGCGTTTACAATATAGGTGCGGGTGGGATCCACACCTATCAGACAATGGGGGCATATCTAGCGATACGCCCCCTTTGTCTAAGATTATACCACCCCTTTAAGATCAGCCCCTCCAATACAGTCCCATGTAAATAGCAATTCTCAGTCCCCTTCTGTCAGCTCTTCTAACATACAGTCCCATGCAAATAACATCAGCCCCTCCAACATGCTGTCCTAGAAGCAAAGTGTACATGAGATTTTCTAATGTAATGTACAGATTTCTGGTACTGTAATATGTGGCGTTTTTTCCGCATGAGAATCTATAATTAAAAAAACGTACAGGCTACCTGCACACAACGGTGAAAAAAAACATCCTTTAAAACGCATAGAGGCACTGAACATAAAGGGGGCACATATAATAGGCACTGAACATAAAGGGGGCACATATAATAGGCACTGAACATAAAGGGGGCACATATAATAGGCACTGAACATAAAGGGGGCACATATAATAGGAACTGAACATAAAAGGGGCACATATAAGACACACTATACATAAAGGTGGCACATGTAAGAGGCACTGTACATAAAGGGGCACATGTAAGAGGCACTGTACATAAAGGAGGCACATAGAAGAGGCACTATACATAAAGGGGCACATGTAAGAGGCACTGTACATAAAGGAGGCACATAGAAGAGGCACTATACATAAAGGGGCACATATAATAGGCACTATACATAAAGGGGGCACTTATAAGAGGCACTGTACATAAATGGGGCACAAAAAAGAGGCACTGTACATAAATGGGGCACATAGAAGAGGCATTATACATAAAGGGGGCACATATAATAGGCACTATACATAAAGGGGCACTTATAAGAGGCACTGTACATAAAGGAGGCACATAAAAGAGGCACTATACATAAAGGAGGCACATAAAAGAGGCACTATACATAAAGGAGGCACATATAAGAGGCACTATACATAAAGGAGGCACATATAAGAGGCACTATACATAAAGGAGGGCACATAATAAGAGGCACTATACATAAAGGGGGCACATTTAATAGGCACTGTACATAAAGGAGGCACATAAAAGAGGCACTGTACATAAGGGGGCACATATAATAGGCACTGTACATAAAGGGGCACATATAAGAGGCACTATACATAAAGGGGGCACATAGAAGAGACACTATACATAAAGGAGGCACATATAAGAGGCACTATACATAAAGGGGGCACATATAAGAGGCACTGTACATAAAGGGGCACATATAAGAGGCACTATACATAAAGGGGGCACATAGAAGAGACACTATACATAAAGGAGGCACATATAAGAGGCACTATACATAAAGGGGGCACATAGAAGAGACACTATACATAAAGGAGGCACATATAAGAGGCACTATACATAAAGGGGGCACATATAAGAGGCACTGTACATAAAGGAGGCACATATAAGAGGCACTATACATAAAGGGGGCACATTTAATAGGCACTGTACATAAAGGAGGCACATAAAAGAGGCACTGTACATAAAGGGGGCACATATAATAGGCACTGTACATAAAGGGGCACATATAAGAGGCACTATACATAAAGGGGGCACATAGAAGAGACACTATACATAAAGGAGGCACATATAAGAGGCACTATACATAAAGGGGGCACATATAAGAGGCACTGTACATAAAGGGGCACATATAAGAGGCACTATACATAAAGGGGGCACATAGAAGAGACACTATACATAAAGGAGGCACATATAAGAGGCACTATACATAAAGGGGGTACATATAAGAGGCACTATACATAAAGGGGGCACATATAAGAGGCACCCTACATAAAGGGGGGCACATATAATAGGCATTATACATAAAGGGGGCACATATAAGAGGCACTATACATAAAGGTGCTGTATTTATGCAGTGAATATGGTTCTGGTGCTGTATTTATGTCGTGATCTTGGTTCTTGCTCTGTATTTGTGTGTTAAACGTGCATTTTATGCTATACTTTGATCTAATACTATCCATTCGCATCTGCGTTCGGGCCACTGTTACAGATTCTGTCCTGCATGCAGGACTTTTTTGTTCGATAAAGGAGCAGCATTCTCAGCCGACCCCATCATAGTCATTAGAGTCTCTTCAGCCCAGGAGTTGGTAAATATTGCCTCTCTAATGACCATGTTGTTGCTACAGACTCAGTCATGTCCTGTATCTGGGATGTCACATGTGTACAATCCCAACATGAAAACACAGCCGGCTGCCACCTTTTCATGATTTAAAGCCCATATACTTATACTGTCTTTATATGTAAGGCGGAGTTAAACAGGTAAAGGGTGGGCCGCTACACATGGGCCAGTGCTCTGTGCCTGCCACCCAGGGTAAAATTTGCCAGCCAACCCCTGGTAGACAGGGGCGTTATGTGAATAGTAAGTGCCAGACAGGGGAGGTTTTCTTTTGTTGTTTTGTTATTTTATCTGCAACCTTATCAATAAACCTGGCTACAAGTCAGATTAAAACTTATACCTCTGTGTTTGATCTGAATTGGATGGTACAGACGAGTGTCCTTTGACCCCATCAAAGGTGATCCCAAGCGTAACCCCTCACAATTATTTTATTATCTATTTCTGAATTAATTGCTTTACAGTGCTTAGTATGATCTGCAAATGTTGAAATTTGCTCTGCAGGTCCTCTACAAGGTAATTGATAAATAAATCAAAACAAAGGCATACAATACCGACCTCTCTGAAGATTTATTCTATGTTCTATTAATAGCCGCCCTGTTTCTGTTACTGAACCAGTTGTTAACCTAGTCATACATATTTTCCCCTAATCCCACCATTCTCATTTAATGCACTAACCTATTACAGTGGCACAGTATCAAACACCTTTTCAAAACATCCAAAGACGTTTAAAAGTCCAGTCTAAAACTAACCTCTTAACAGAAGCTGATCAGATACATTTGACAAGGCTGATCCCCCAAAAACGCATGCAGATATGGTGTCATAAGGTTTTTATCACTGAGGTACTCAAAAAAAGCATCACTTTGAAATCCTTCTGCAAGGACATGTTATGGTCACTGTCAGAAACTGCTACCCATCTTCCTAAATCACTTTGTTGTAGGGAGCCCAGATCATCCCTAGGTTCTTCACCAGAGCCTGCTGCAAGGCTGTCTGGTCTTGCCCGCTAGGGACCCAGGCTATGTTTGCGGAGTAAGGTAGTAGAAAACTGGTGAAAACAGACTAGACACAGACCTACCAGAATGACCTGGAGTCAAAGATCAGTAGACGAGCAGGGCAAGAGCCAAGAGAAACAGACAGAGTCCAAACAGCAGATAAGGGATTAATACAGAACTCAGTCATGGTCAGAATACCAAGAGTATTAGTAGACGCCAATTCAGAAGACACGGGTTTAATCTAGAAAGTAAGCACAGTTCACACATAGAGGTAAAACAAACAATTCTTGAGTTCAGGTACAAAGCACAGAGGTACAGACAGCTAGGACCCCTATACACAATCATCATCAGGTGGCAATAACTGAGTAGCTCACTTAAATCCCCTGCTTAGCTCCAGGATAGGACTTTCAACCAGGAAGCTGATTGGCTCCCCCTTAGCCTCACTGATAGGTTGATCAGCCAGGGCTTGATTGGCTGACATGGCAGCCCTCCCAGCACAACTATACACATAATATTGGCTGGCTAAACTTTGAGAGTAAAATCACAATGAGAGTAAATTTAATGAACATTTATTTCAATTTCCCTGATAGTCTTGAAAACACAACCCAAATATTGTTTCTTGTTTAATTATTAAATATTCCTTTCCTGGAAAGAAAATAATGTTCTGAAAACATAAATGATTATTCTCACAATATGTGAGCTCAGAACTCTGGCTGTGTTGAGTGATGTTCTGTTGGGTAACATGATTATGATTGAAAGTCATGAAGTAATTCCATTAAAAGTTCTGTTAATAATTACACATCTAATTCCATCAATCTCATGTCAAATACCCTTGAACCAAATATCTCTTCAGTCATACAAATTTTGCATCTTTTGCTATAATTTGACATGCTACTCGGCAACATTTATTTCATTAATGGCTAAATAATTATGAAACTAATATAAATGTTCCTCTGTAAGAAAATAAAAATGATATCAGAAATGCAAACATACCAGTTGACCTCACATTAGGTGGGAAAAAGGAAAAAAAAATGGAATAATTGGCTGCATTCTTAGCAATTAAATGGTATCTGTCAGCAGATTTGTACCTATGAAACTGACTAACCTGTTGAATGTACATTTGGCAGCTGAAGATTTTTTGTTTTGTTTGTTTTTGTTTTCTGTGTTGGCCCCAAGTTCATATTTGCCCACATTGCTGAGAAAAAAAAATTATGTTTTAATATACTGTAAGCAAATGAGCCTCAAGGAGCAACTGGGGGGTTTCCATTATATCTTGGGGCTCTGCTCTCCACACTTTCATTCACAGGGCCAGGCAGTGTAAACCTGATCACATCTGCCTGGTCCTGTTAATCAAACTGAAGAACGTGTGACAGTTGCAGAAACAGCAAAACCTTTAGGAGTATCAGCAATGCCCCCGTTGCTACTAGAGGCTCATTTACATATAATAAAACATCATTTTTCTCAGCAATGCGGGCACATATGAACATGGGACCAACACAGATGCCTTCAGCTGCCAAGTGCACATGCAACAGGTTAGCCAGTTTCATGGGTACAAATCTGCTGGCGGATGCCCTTTAAATCAAGTCTCTGAAAAGATGTATTTGCATTTATTTATCAAGAAATAGTAACACTTTAACTCTTTCACCCCTGGAGGTTTTTTGTTTTCGTTTTGTGCTCCCTGCCTTCACAGAGCCATAACTTTTTTTTTTATTTTTCTGTTCACATATCTGTATGAGGGCTTGTTTTTTGTGGGACACATGTAGTGACAAGCGGGAAAAAAAATCCAAATCAGGCAAAATTGCAAAAAAAAAAAAGCAATCCCGCCAGTGGGTTTTTATTTACAACGTTCAATGTGCAATAAAACTGACCAGTTACTTTAATTCTACAGGTCAGTACAAATAGAATGATATCTAATATGTATAGTTTTTCTTGCATTTTGATAATTATAATAAGTTGGAATTTTTTTTTTCGTCACCATATTTTGAACCCTATAACTTTTTGGTATTTATGTGTACGGAGCTGTATGGGGGCTACTTTTTTGCGGGGCGATCTGAACTTTGATACCATTCTGGGGTGTGAATTACTTTTTTATCACTTTTTATTTATTTATTTTTAGGAAATAAAGCGACCAAAAAAGGCAAATCAGCCATTTTGATGTTTTTTTCTCGCTGTTTTCCGTATGGCAAAGACATTTTTATATTTTTATAGTATGGGCATTTTCGCACATGGCGATACCCATGATGTGTATTTTTTTTACTTTTTTAGTTCTTTTATTTTTATTTTGGGGAAAGGGGGGTGATTTGAATTTTTGTTTTTTTAATTTTTAAATTTTTAAAAACTTTATTTATTTAATTATTTGACACTTTTTTATAGTTCCCATAGGGAACTATAACAATCAATCATCTGATTGCTGTTATCATAGACTCCAAAGCACTTGCATTGGAGTCTATGATGATTTTACTAGTTTCCTATGGTGCCACATTCACAAAGGCAGGGGCTGCTGCATACACGCTCCGGATCCTCTGATTGACAGACAGGGGAGTCGGAGCAATGCCAGAAGTGCACACTTCCGGTGTTTGATGCGCTTGAATGCTAATTTAAAAAAAATTGAATACCAAAAAGGGGATTGGATTCAAGGGAATACGGAAAGCTTTCAATCATATGTTCATGTTCCGTTTGCAATTTTTTGGGATGAAGAAAAAAACGTAAGCACAGACCCCTCAAAGGTTTATGTGAAGTGCTAAGTACTTTGAAATATTTAAATATGATTAACCATAATCTTGTATCCTAGCACCAAAAGCAAACCCAACTGCAAATGATAAACTGTAAAAAAAAATAATATAACAGCAAAAACATTCAGAGCTAATGTAATAAACATATTAAAAATGGGTATTGCTATGAAAGCTTCTATAGATTTTATCTGAACGCACCTGTAAGCTTTACTAATACCCTGATGAAAGTTTATGCTTAAAACATCACTCTACGCTAGTTGAAACTGTACTGTGCAAAAAATTTAGACAGGTGTGTAAAGAATGCTGCAAAGTAAG
This sequence comes from Rhinella marina, assembly GCA_900303285.1. NCBI lineage: Eukaryota > Metazoa > Chordata > Amphibia > Anura > Bufonidae > Rhinella > Rhinella marina. Next base: position 13,779 of record ONZH01009529.1, read on the forward strand.
AATGCCTTAAAAATAGAAGTTTTTGTTAGTATTGGTAGAGCATGCTCACCCAAACACTGTATTTGTGCACCATGCTCGAATCCCCTCCCCGCACGTTTCTTGGCTGCTATGCAGCCAATCAGCGTGCGGGCAGGTACTGGCATTCACTGTAATGCCTTAGACATGTTGGCTACTGGCATTACAGTGATTGGCTGGCCGGGAACGCATCAGCGGGTGCACCCGGTGACATGTGACCCGGCTCAGTCTGAGTCAGGGAGAGCTGCTGGAAGGAGGGACAGATAGTGTAGGGATAGAAATTGGCTAGGCAGGGCAAGTTTTTCTGTTTAAAAGACCCAAAAGTCCTTTTAAGGACTATTGTTATATCTGGCTGCAATATATATATTTTTTGGGGGGGGGCAAAAATTGTGCACGTTTGCCTGACCTAAACTCCTCCTGCGCAGCATTTGCTGTTTATTGTTTGTGTGTCCCAAATACCTGACATCCAGTGTATTCTTTTCTACTGCTAATCAAGGCGACATTATCTGCGCTGCGTCTACGTTTGCGCAAGGTGGGACAGATAGTGTAGGGATAGAAATTGGCTAGGCAGGGCTGGTTGTTCTGTTTAAAAGACCCAAAAGTCCTTTTAAGGACTATTGTTATATCTGGCTGCAATATATATATATTTTTTGGGGGGACAAAAACAGCACAAGTTTGCCTGACCTTAACACCACCTGCGCAGTGTGTGCAGTATAACGTTTGTGTATCCTAAATACCTGACATCCAGTGTATTTTTTTTCTGCCGCTAATCAAGGCGACATTACCTGTGCTGCGTGTGCAGTATAACGTTTGGGTATCCTAAATACCTGACATCCAGTGTATTTTTTATGCCGCTAGTCAAGGCGAGATTACCTGTGCTGCGTGTGCAGTATAACGTTTGTGTATCTTAACTACCTGACATCCAGTGTATTTTTTTTTTGCCACTGATCAAGGCGACATTACCTGTGCTGCGTGTGCAGTATAACGTTTCTGTGTCGTAAATACCTGACAGCCGGTGTAATTTTTTTCTGCCGCTAATCAAGGCAACATTACCTGTGCTGTGTGTGCATTATTACGTTTGTGTATACTACATACCTGACATTCAGCGTAATTTTTTTTTCTGCTGCTAATCAACGCGACATTACCTGTGCTGCGTGTGCAGTATAATGTTTTTGTTTCTTAAATACCTGACATCCGGTGTATTTTTTTTTTTGCCGCTAATCAAGGCGACATTACCTGTGCTGCGTGTGCAGTATAACGTTTGTGTATCCTAAGTACCTGACATCTGGTTTAATTCTTTCTGTTGCTAATCAAAGCGACATTACCTGTGCTGCATGTGCAGTATAACATTTGTGTATCCTAAATACCTGACATCCGGTGTAATTTTTTCTGCCGCTAATCAAGGTATATTACCGGTGCTGCGTCTGCTGTTTAACGTTCGTGTATCCTAAATATTTCTGACATTCAGTGAAATTTTTCCTGCTGTTGTTGACAGCGACACTACCTGTGCTGCGTCTACTGTTTAATGTTTGTGTATCCCAAATATTTCTGACATTTGGTGAAATTTTTCCTGCAGCTAATCAAGGCGACATTACCTGCGCTGCGTCTGCTGTTTAACATTTGTGTATCCTAAATATTTCTGACATGTGTAATTCGATGTAATTTTTATGCTCATACACTTAAAAAATCTGTGCTACTGTACTTGTATTTGCATATATACCATTCAATATGCGCAAGGTCGCGTGGCGCTGATGGTGCACACAGAGGCCATGGCTCTGGGCACGGTGAAACTGTGCCTGCTGGCAGAGCACAAGAAACAAAGTCATCCAAAACTCCTATCTTCATGTCCCAGTTGGCAGGGCGGCGCAAGACACCACTCTTGACTCCAGAGCAGTGCGACCAGGTAGTCGGTTGGATTGCAGCAGATAATGCTTCCAGTCGGTTAACGCCACCCTCTCTTCCACAAAGTCCAGTCTCAGTAGCCAAGAGTCTTGTCAACCGAATCCTCACCCGGATCCTCCTTCCTCCTACCATGCAGAGTCTGGGCAAACAAGTGATCCCATCCAAAAAATAGAGTAAGGATGGCACTCATAAGGTCCAACATTTTCTTTATTGCCTTAGACAAATGCTTAAAACATCAGGGCAGCAGGGGCGCAGGACGCCACACAGGCACCATCGAGCAGCATGCCCAGAGTCTGGGCAAACAAGTGATCCCACACCTGGATATTCCAAGGAGCTTTTTTCATTACCGTTCCTTGATTTGTGCCTCTCGCCAAGCCCGCTTGAAGAGGGACATGAGGAGATGTTGTGCCCTGATTACCAAATTCATGAGCATCCACAGTCTGAAGAAGATGACGGTGGGGAACGGCAATTAGTGTCTGACGAGGTGTATGATGATGATGAGACACAGTTGCCAATAAGTCAAGGGCAATTAGTGTCTCAAGAGGTTGATGATGAGGATGAGACGCAGTTAAATCAGGTTCTTGTTAGGTCACCATGTCAGGAGGAGGACCAGAGTGAGGTAGTGGAAGAGGAGGTGGTGGACGATGAAATCGCTGACCCAACCTGGGAAGGTGGCAAGCCGAGCGAGGACAGCACTACAGAGGGAGAGGGATCCACAGCACCGCAACAGGCTGGAAGAGGCAGTGGGATGGCAAAATGGAGAAAGCAGGCCATACCAAACAAGCCCACAACTGTTCCCCAGAGCATCCCCTTGCGGCAATCTCCCTTGCCAAGGGGTAGGTGTTGCAGTCTGGCGCTTTTTTGAGTAAAGTGCTGACGATAAAAGAATTAGCCGTACCAAAATGAGCAGGGGTGTGAAAACTAGCAACCTGACCAACACCAACATGGTCCGCCACATGGCAGCAAATCACCCTAATAGGTGGGCCGAACGCCTGGGTCCACGATCGGTGTCTGCGGGTCACACCACTGCCTTCTCTTCCCCTGTGTTACGTACTTTCGAAGACGCAGGCCCAGATGCCTCCCGCCCTGCACCTTCGCAAGCACCATAAGCGAGCACGTCCCAGCAACACAACCACAGGCCATAGCCAACCTTTCCAAATTGCTGGCCCTGGAAATGTTGTCGTTTAGGCTGGTGGACACTGAAGCTTTTCACAGCCTGATAGCGGCAGCTGTCCCTCTTTACACAGTCCCCAGCCGCCACTATTTTTCCCGGTGTGCCGTCCCCGCCTTACACCAGGATGTGTCCCAAAACATAACCCGTGCCCTAACCAACGCAGTTACTGGGAAGGACCACTTAATGACTGACACATGGACAAGTGCTTTTGGCCAGGGAAGCTACATTACCCTGACGGCACACTGGGTGAACGTTGTGGAGGCTGGAAGCGAGTCGTACCCTGGGATGGCACAGGTGCTACCGATGCCAAGTATTGTGGGCCCTACTTCCATCCGGATTTCCGCCACCACCTACAGTAGCGGCTGCAACCCTTACTTTTCCTCCACCTGCTCCTCCACTTCCACTGCAGAATTCTCATCCTGCAGCACCAGTCAGACTTCAGTCAGTAGCTGGAAGCAGTGTAGCAGAGCAGTCGGCTGTGCTGAAACTTATTTGCTTAGGTGACAAATAGCACACCGCTGCAGAGCTGTGGCAGGGCATAAGGAACCAGGCTGAGCTGTGGCTCTCGCCACTAAACCTACAGCCAGGCATGGTTGCTTCTGATAACGGCCGCAACTTGGTGGCGGCTTTGGAGTTCGGCAAGCTCACACACATACCATGCCTGGCCCACATCTTCAACTTAGTGGTTCAGCGGTTTCTCAAAACCTACCCCAATTTGCCTGAGCTGCTGGTGAAGATGCGCTGCCTGTGTGCCCATTTCCAAAAGTCACCTACAGCTTCAGCTGGTCTGGCAACGCTGCAGCAGCGCTTGCACTTGCCAGCTCACCGACTGCTGTGCTACCTGAGCACGCACTGGAACTCCACCTTCCACATGTTGGGAAGGCTTTGTGAGCAGCAGAGGGCAATAGTGGAATACCAGCTGCAACACGGTCGTCAGCTTTCCTGTCAGCTTCCGCTCTTCACAAGCGATGAGTGGGCATTGATATCTGACCTCTGTTTTACACAACTTTAATGAATCTACACGGATGGTGAGCGGTGATAATGCTATTATCAGCATAACCATCCCACTTCTGTGTCTACTGAAACGCTCACTGCTCACAATAAAGGTGGACGCTTTGTATGTGGAAGAGGTGGAAAATGGGGGAAGACCCTACACAGGGTGATAGCCAGACCACCCTTGGTTCGTCTTCTCAGCGCGAATTGGAGGAGGAGGATGAGGAGGAGCAGGAGATGGTTGCTACCGCTACAGAGGGTAGTACCCATAGCAGGTTTACTCAATCTCTTCGGCGTGGATGGGCTGAAGAGGAGGAAGAGAACGAGGAGATTGACAGTCATCCTCCTGGTGAGGAGAGCAAAGCCTTGTCTGTTGGGACTCTGGCACACTTGGCTGACTTCATGCTATGCTGCCTTTCCTTTGACCCTCGCGTTATACGCATTTTAGCCAACACCGATTACTGGTTGCTCACCCTTCTTGACCCCTGCTACAAAGAGAACTTCTCATCTCTTATTACTGTGGTGGAGAGGACTAGCAAAATGGTGCAATACCAGAAGGCCCTTGTAGAAAAATTGCTCCAAAAATTTCCAGCTGACAACTCTGGCGGCAGAGTACGTAGTCCCTTGGGCACCCGAGGAGGGGAGACGAGGGAAACACACAGCAGTTCACACAAAGGCAGGGCGACACTCTCCAAGGCCTGGGATAGTTTCATGACACCCCGCCAGCACCCTCACCCTGATGAGCGGCCTAGTGTCACAAGGAGGGAAAAGTTTTGGAAGATGGTGAAGGAGTACCTAGCTGACCATGTCAACGTCCTCAGTGATCCCTCTGTGCCTTATAATTATTGGGTGTCTAAGCTGGACATGTGGCACGAACTGGCACTCTCTGCCTTGGAGGTGCTGGCCTGCCGCCAGCATTTTGTCGGAGCGGGTATTTAGTGCCGCAGGGGGCATAATAAGTGATAAGCGCATCCGCCTGTCAACTGAAAATGCTGACAGGTTGACACTTATCAAAATGAACAAGGTCTGGATTGCTCCTAACTTCTCTACCCCACCAGAGGAAAGCGGCTGAACATAAAGGAACTTTATGGAACTTTAAGGAATGTAGGGAGAATATTGGGCAAAACATCAACCAAAGTAACCCAAAAACCCCGGATATTCACTTCACAGGTAATAGTAATTTAAAAAGGGGGGTAAAAAAATATACATAGACCTCTTAAGTGTATGTACACTAATGCCAGAAGCCTGACTAATAAAATTGGTGAACTGGAATTAGTGATGTGTGAGGAGTACTATGACATAGTGGGAATAACTGAGACATGGCTGGATGATAGCTATGACTGGGCAGTTAACGTACAGGGTTACAGTCTTTTTAGAAAGGATCGCCAAAACCGGAGAGGGGGAGGGGTCTGCCTTTATGTAAAGTCCTGTCTAAAGCCCACACTGCGGGAAGATATAAGTGAGGGACATGAAGATGTGGAGTCACTGTGGGTAGAAATAAATGGAGCCAAAAACAATAATAAAATACTAATAGGAGTTTATTATAAACCCCCTAGTATACCAGAGCCCATAGAAAATCTACTTCTAAACGAAATAGACGAGTTGGCAAATCATAATGAGGTCGTTATTATGGGAGATTTCAACTACCCAGATATAGACTGGAAAACTGAAACCTGTATATCTCATAAAGGAAACAGGTTCTTGGAAATAACCAAAGACAATTACCTTTCCCAACTGGTTCAGGACCTGACTAGAGGGACGG
>ONZH01009530.1:0-67750 GCA_900303285.1 Rhinella marina
CTTTGTTCGCCTAGGCAAACCAGGCATAGAACTGCATGACACCACCGTGCCCTGCACATGTGGTATGCTGGAGGAGCACTATGACTTGGCCCTGCAGTGAAGGCTGAGGTGGTGGAGAAGGAGCCGGACAGTAGCGCAGGATCAGCAGTTTGACAGCGAGGGGGAGAAAGTGACGTCACCTGTTCAAGTTCCTCGTGTAGCTGGGCAGGAAGCACATTGACCCAGTGGGCCATAAAGGACATGTACTGGCCTTGACCATAGTTACAACTCCACACGTCGGCGCTGCCGTGCCCTTTGGCAGACACCGACAGGCTCAAGGACTGGGCCACATTCTCTTTGTGCAGGGCTGGGACTGACTTTTTTGCAAAGAAATGACGGCTTGGGACTCTCCACTCTCCATTTCGGCTCGGCACAAGCCATCAGTTCTCTGAACGGTGCAGAGTCCACCAGTTGAAAAGGGAGGGACTGCAGCATGAGCAACTTGGACAGGAGCACGGTCAGCTTCTGCGCTGTAGGATGGCTGGACGCGTACTGCTGTCTCTTTGCAATCGCCTCGGTGAACGACTGCTGTCGTAATGAGTGGCGAGGAATAAGAGGAGGAGGAGCAGGAGCATCTGGAGTGGTAGATGATGAGAGACAGCTCCCTTCAGCAGAGGTGCTGGAGCCTTGACTGCCTGAAATGGGATGCGTGCCACTGGGTGATGCTGCTGTTGCTGCTGCCGACTGGACCGCCACATCTAAGCCACGGTTCTCTCAGGCCACTTTGTGGTGACGCTGCATATGTTGGCGCAGGGCTGTGGTGCCAACATTAGCACCCTGGCCACGCTTCACTTTCTGACCACAGATTCTACATATAGCCATGTTCACCTCCTCAGGCATCTTAACAAAAAACTTCCACACCGCTGAGTAGGCGATTTTACCACCAACACTCCGCACTGACTGAGTGGTACCTCCGCCGCCTGGCTGAGCCCCTGCGCGGTTATTTTCAATGCCGGAAAGCACCTGCGAAGAGTGTGGTCAACCCCATGCCCATTTGGCTCCCGACCTCGCACTGCTGCCAATCCGCTTACTAACGGCCACACTACTGACTTGCTGCCTGCACCGCGACCTGATACGCAAGCTGTCAGTCTCATCTGCAAATAATGATAATGATGATGAAGCATATAGTACTTCTCTGGCTGAGGGAACCGAAAAGGACAGAGGCAGGTTGAGGACAGGTAAGGGCACTGGAGCCGCTCCAGGCCCATGCCATCTAAGGGTTGTGTCTGACGAACCCACCGACTCTGGGAGGAAGTGGATGACCGAATCAACCACTTAAGAACATCTGGGTTGGTGGTCAACACACGACCACTAGATGACACCGGTAGCTGTGGCCTCGCCGAGTGACCCCTAATGCCACGTTCCCTTCCTTTGCTGAGACCTGTGCCTATTCCAGAAACATTTGTGCCACTGCCCCTCCCCTGTGAAGGGCCTGTCACCCCTATGTCTGACATACTGTTTGATAAAAAAATTAAAATAAAAGGAAATTAAGAATTGCACAACTGCTTAACTATTTCTTTAAGAAATACAATCACCCACAGAGTGGGTTAACAATGGGCTGCTGATCTGCAGTACAATGGGTTACTGCACAGCACTACACACTATATGATGATTTTCTTTTTCTATGGCAACTGACATTGCAAATAGTTATTTAAAATGAACAACCCCACAAACACGGATTCACAGTTTTTTTGGCAAGTCAACTTCACTGACTACGTTAGCACAATATCATACTTTTCTGTTTGGATGGCGAATAAAGCCGCAAATAGTTATTTAAAACGAACAAACCCACAAACACGGATTCACAGTTTTTTTGGCAAGTCAACTTCACTGACTACGTTAGCACTATATCACGCTTTTCTGTTTGGATGACGAATAACGCCGCAAAAAGTTATTTAAAAAGAACAACCCCACAAACACGGATTCACAGTTTTTTGGCAAATAAACTTCACTAACTACGTTAGCACTATATCACGCTTTTCTGTTTGGATGGCGAATAACGCAACAAATAGTTATTTAAAATGAACAAACCCACAAACACGGATTCACTAATTTTTTTAGCAAGTCAACTTCACTGACTACGTTAGCACTATATCACTCTTTTCTGTTTGGATTGCGAATAACACCGCAAATAGTTATTTAAAACGAACAACCTCACAAACTCGGTTTCACAGTTTTTTTGGCAAGTCAACTTCACTGACTACGTTAGCACAATATCACGCTTTTCTGTTTGGATGGAGAATAACGCCGCAAATAGTTATTTAAAATGAACAAACCCAAAAACACGGATTCACCGTTGTTTTGGCAAGTCAGCTTCACTGACTACGTTAGCACTATGTCACGCTTTTCTGTTTGGATGGTGAATGACGCTGCAAATAGTTATTTAAAACGAACAATCCCACAAACACGGATTCACAGTTTTTTTTGCAAGTCAACTTTACTGACTACGTTAGCACTATATCACGCTTTTCTGTTTGGATGGCAAATAACGCCGCAAATAGTTATTTAAAACGAACAATCCAACCAACACGGATTCGCTGTTTTTTTGGCAAGTCAACTTCACTGACTACGTTAGCACAATATCACGCTTTTCTGTTTGGATGGCAAATAACGCCGCAAATAGTTATTTAAAATGAACAAACCCACAAACATGGATTCACAGTTTTTTTGGCAAGTCAACTTCACTGACTACGTTAGCACAATATCACGCTTTTCTGTTTGGATGGCGAATAACGCCGCAAATAATTAGTTACAATGAACAAACCCACAAACACGGATTCACAATTTTTTTGGCAAGTTAACTTTACTGACTTTGTTAGCACTATATCATGCCTTTCTGTTTGGATGGCGAATAACGCAGCAAATAATTATTTAAAATGAACAAACCCACAAACACGGATTCACTCTTTTTTTGGCAAGTCAACTTCACTGACTACTTTAGCACAATATCACGCTTTTCTGTTTGGATGACGAATAACGCCGCAAATAGTTATGAAAAACGAACAACCCCACAAACACGGATTCACAGTTTTTTTTGGCAAGTCAACTTCACTGACTACGTTAGCACAGTATCACGCTTTTCTGTTTGGATGGCAAATAACGCCGCAAATAGTTATTTAAAACGAACAACCCAACAAACACGGATTCACTGTTTTTTTGGCAAGTCAACTTCACTGACTACGTTAGCACAATATCACGCTTTTCTGTTTAGATGGCAAATAACCCCACAAATAGTTATTTAAAATGAACAAACCCACAAACATGGACTCACTGTTTTATTGGCAAGTCAACTTCACTGACTACGTTAGCACTATATCACGCTTTTCTGTTTGGATGGCAAATAACGCCGCAAATAGTTATTTAAAACGATCAACCCCACAATCACGGATTAACTGTTTTTTTGGCAAGTCAACTTCATTGGCTATGTTAGCACAATATCACGCTTTTCTGTTTGGATAGCGAATAACGCTGCAAATAGTTATTTAATATGAACAAACCCACAAACACGGATTCGCTGTTTTTGTGGCAAGTCAACTTCACTGACTAGGTTAGCACTATATCACGCTTTTCTGTTTGGATGGCGAATAACGCTGCAAATAGTTATTTATAACGATCAACCCCACAAACACGGATTCACTGTTTTTTTTGGTAAGTCAACTTCACTGACTACATTAGCACAATATCACGCTTTTCTGTTTGGATGGCGAATAACGCCGCAAATAGTTTTTTAAAATGAACAAACCCAAAAACACGGATTCACCGTTGTTTTGGCAAGTCAGCTTCACTGACTACGTTAGCACTATATCACGCTTTTCTGTTTGAATGGCGAATAACGCTGCAAATAGTTATTTAAAACGAACAGTCCCACAAACACGGATTCACAGTTTTTTTTTGCAAGTCAACTTCACTGACTATGGTAGGACTATATCACACTTTTCTGTTTGGATGGCGAATAACGCCACAAATAGTTATTTAAAACGATCAACCCAACAAACACGGATTCACTGTTTTTTTGGCAATAACGCCGCAAATAGTTATTTAAAATGAACAAACCCACAAACACTGATTAAAGTTTTTTGGGTAAGTCAACTTCACTGACTACGTTAGCACAATATCAAGCTGTTCTGTTTGGGTGGCGAATAACGCTGCAAATAGTTATTTAAAACGATCAACCCCACAATCACGGATTCACTGTTTTTTTGGCAAGTCAACTTCACTGACTACGTTAGCACAATATCACGCTTTTCTGTTTGGATGGCGAATAATGACGCAAATAGTTATTAAACATGAACAAACCCACAAACACGGATTTACTGTTTTTTTTGCAAGTCAACTTCACTGACTACGTTAGCACAATATCACGCTTTTCTGTTTGGATGGCGAATAACTCCACAAATAGTTATTTAAAACGAACAAGCCAACAAGCACGGATTTAGTGTTTTTTTGGCAAGTCAACTTCACTGAATATGTTAGCACAATATCACGCTTTTCTGTTTGGATGGCGAATAACTCCGCAAATAGTTTTTTAAAATAAACAAACCCACAAACACGGATTCACTGTTTTTTTTGTAAGTCAACTTCACTGACTACGGTAGCACTATATCACGCTTTTCTGTTTGGATGGCGAATAACTCCACAAAGAGTTATTTAAAACAAACAAGCCAACAAACACGGATTCAGTGTTTTTTTGGCAAGTCAACTTCACTAACTATGTTAGCACAATATCACGCTTTTCTATTTGGATGGCGAATAACGCCGCAAATAGTTTTGTAAAATAAACAAACACGGATTCAGTGTTTTTTTGGCAAGTCAACTTCATTGACTACGTTAGCACTATATCACGCTTTTCTGTTTGGATGGCGAATAACGCTGCAAATAGTTATTTAAAACGAACAACCCCACAAACACGGATTCAGTTTTTTTGGCAAGTCAACTTCACTGACTACGTTATCACTATGTCACGTTTTTCTGTTTGGATGGCGAATAATGCCGTAAATAGATATTTAAAACGAACAACTCAACAAACACGGATTCACAGTTTTTTTTGGCAAGTCAACTTCACTGACTACTTTAGCACAATATCACGCTTTTCTGTTTGGATGGCGAATAACGCCACAAATAGTTATTTAAAATGAACAAATCCACAAATATGGATTCACTGTTTTTTTGGCAAGTCAACTTCACTGAGTACGTTAGCACAATATCACGCTTTTTTGTTTGGATGGTGAATAACGCCGCAAATAGTTATTTAAAACTATCAACCCCACAAACACAGATTCATTGTTTTTTTGGCAAGTCAACTTCACTGACTACATTAGCACAATATAACGCTTTTCTTTTTGGATGGCGAATAACGCCGCAAATAGTTATTTAAAATGAACAAACCCACAAACACGGATTCACAGTTTTTTTGGCAAGTCAACTTCACTGACTACGTTAGCACAATATCACGCTTTTCTGTTTGGATGGCGAATAACGCCGCAAATAGTTATTTAAAATGAACAAACCCACAAACACGGATTCACTGTTTTTTTGACAAGTCAACTTCACTGACTATGTTAGCACAATATCACGCTTTTCTGTTTGGATGGCGAATAACGCCGCAAATAGTTATTTAAAAGAGCAACCCCACAAACACTGATTCACTTTTTTTTGGCAATTCAACTACACTGAAGAATTTAGCACTATATGACGTTTGTCTATTTGTATGGCAAATAACGCCGCAACTATTTCTTTCACATTTACAAGCTGCCAATCACGGATTATATATGTTTTTCCCTAAACACAACCCAAAATATTTTTTTTAATGCTTTTTTTTTTATTTTTTTTTTATTTTTTTTAAATTTGTTTATTTAGGCTCTGACCCTCTTACTGCGCTGCAAAAAGCAACACTAGTGGTGCTTCTTTGAATAAAGCACCCCAAAACAACCTGTACAGTTGTACAGTGCTGTGTAACAGGCTAACCCCTATGCCCACTCACTGCTGCTCAGTGTACCAGAATAGCGATTTCACTGCCTGATAAGCCATTATGGATTCTGTCTAGAAATCGTCCCTCTCCTATCCCTTCAATTCAGATTATCTATCTCTGATCTTCTCATTTCTTTTCTTTAGTTTTTCTTACACTTGCCCTATCTCTCCTGACGTCTGTCTCTGGTCTAAAATCAATAGCAAATGGCGGATTCCAGCGCTGCAGTGCTATTTATAGGGCTGTGACATCACAGGACCTGGCTGGCTGCTAATTGGCTACATGTCTGCATGTGATCGTATTGTGGGTGTTTACTTCTTTGGCCCAGAAATCCTTCCCCCATGTTATGCCATGTGCTTGTGGCCATTTTAGGAAAAAAAAAAGGTTTGTTACTACGAATCGCCATTAAATTCGCTTTCATTGCGAATCGAATTTTCCATGAAATTCGTAACGAATTCCTCTTCGTCATCTTCGATTCGCTCATCTCTAGAAAATATGATGGTTCTGCAATATCGATAATTTTTATTATTGATATGTTTTTATTTTTTGTATATCACATCGTTGTTTTTTAGCACAATTTTTTATTTTTATTTATTTTTTGAATGAAAAAAAAAATTTTTTTGATCATTGTTTTTTTTAAGTCCATATTTTGTATGTTGCCTTCCCTGTGTAACATGTGACTCCAATTAGGAGTGTGATGGGTTGTTCACAGGTATATAGGGAATTTGAAATGTAACTTGTCATGAGTAAGGACCAAAATTGTGGGGTCCGAAATGTGTAGACATATAGTGTATTCCTGATGGATTTTACCGCTTGAAATAAAGAAGTTGCCATTTAAGGAGCTGAACTTTTTTGAACAGTATTAACTGTTAGCTGCCTTCCAGGATGCTTTCTTCCAGCAGGACGCATAGAATGTATTGGCAAAAGGGAGGACAAGCTGTGCTGGGTTAAAAGGAGTTGATCTAGACATAGTAAGGACCCCAGGTATAATAAGAGGCATAGGCAAAAACATGTGGCGTCGATTTATATAAAGCAATTATTTAGACTAATTTTAGACACTGTAGCAGTACAGTGAGCATGACCCTATAGATGAATTATAAAAAATAATGCATAATAACTAACAATTGGCGAAGATGAATTGAGATCCTAGGTGAGAAATCGGGCAAACTAGGGACCTAGGATGGCCAAACAAGGCTGTACATACTCAATAGTCTGTGTTGACATCCAGTGATTTCACTCCTGGAAATGGGGGCTAGGCAGTCACCTCACACTCACTGGTCTGTCCATTATCCTGGCTGGTATTCCACCCCATTTATTGAGAGAAGGCCTGCCTAGGGATTGACCAAACCGTTTTATACACACGTATAAACACAGCCTTGGAGTAATTTGCACCAGTATTATGGCCTTAAAAATAGTCCATAACAGGAAAGTATAGGTGGTCCACATTTAGTAGATGTACCCTGTTCCTCCCTTGTATGTATAGTTAAGAAACCTAGGATAGACAATTCAAATTCCCCAAGAATAGGTAAAAAGCAGAGCTACAGTTGGGTCATGTCCAAAAGAGACTGCTATTCGCATTACGAAAGTACCTCATATTCAGGTCTATGGTGCCAACATGCATCACAATTGGTGATCTGGGGTCTAGTGTAAGTTCTCCAACGGATTGTTGAGGGAAAAAGGATCCAAAAACAGTCCTCTCCATAATATTTAACATGAGTGTGGTATTTAAAAATAGAGAAAGGCAACCTTTATTCTACTGAAGACAATGAGTGCTGCGATCATACATCCTTTCATACTTGTTCAGAACAAGCCACTTCTAATGATGATACAGTGTATTTTGTGTATATAGGAACACAGGCAAAATTATGAAAAGAGAGCAGAATTAATTGTAATCATATCCATGATAGATTCTGAAAGGTAGCCTGTGCAAGCTGTGTCGAGCCTTAGTCTAGGCCCCAGCAAGTACTCTATCGAAGGAAACCATAGAACTCCGTGTCTTGAATTCATGTCTAATGTTTATTCACCAAAACATGCGCAAGATTTTGACTATTATTATTCTTTCACAAGCATCCATTAATGCATAATTTGTGGATTTCTTGTTCTGAACAAGCCACTTCTAATGATACTATTTTTGAGTATATAAAATGTTTATGCATTTTTTGGACTGCTTGTATAGAACAAGACACTTTTCTACTGATATTACCGTGTATGTATAAACATAGGCAGACATTTGCCCAGTTGCCCAGTTTCTGAAAACAGTGTGTGTGTTTAAACACCATCTGCCCCCAATAACAATTTTTGGAAGTTTTTTTTTTAAGCATGACAATGCCAAAGGCTCAGTTTGTTATTAAAAAGGTGATTTGTTAACATAGTCAACTATGCTTTTGCCCATAGCTATATATGTCACTTGAATACTGTTATTTACTATTGCTTTCTATGTATTAAAGAGCTTGACCTCGGCCTGTTATTATGAGTTTTGTCTTATCCCTAGATGCTTCTTCGCACTGGTGCCAATGACCCCTGTGAGAGAGAAGAAAAAAATTAAAAAATCAAAAGAGAGAACTATAAGAGATTTAAAAAATGAGTTTTTGGAGATCTCAGATTGTCATACACCAATTTTCAGTCCAATTGGAGCATTCTTGATGCGGGTAGAATCGAGAGTGACTCTTATCAAAGTTTTGAAATCATTTGTTAGAATAAGTCCCAAAACCAGTTCTAAGAAATTTTCTCATCTCTTTGCTGAAACATAAAAAGCTATACAAATTCAGTATATCTATAATCATTCAGACCTTCAGTATAAAATTAACATTATTTCATTATTTTAATCACATGGTAACTGCTGTAAAACCTACGTTGACAAATAAAATCACTCATTCCTCAAAAGAACAAGCTCTCATAGGGCTACATTGATGGTAAAATTAAAAAGTGCCTTTTGAAATGCCTAGGTGGAAAAAGTTGCCTCCTCGATGGGAATGTATAATGTACTAATTAAAACCAGATAGTAATACATATATATTCCCATTTTCTAATCTGTTTTTATTTTCTGTTCATATTTTTTAATTCTGCTTATTGTACATAATTATGATGGCAGCCATCTTGCCTGAGCTGCTGTTCATTGCATTTAAAGGTGCGCTTTATAGCAGTCACATGGACCACTGGAACCTGTAGTAATGAAATGCCGCAGGTCTGGTCGGTATGGATGCTCCTTCTGATCATAACCTTCAAACTGTTGACAGGGATCTTCTATTCCACATTCAAGAGAGAGATGGGTGGGCAACTGGATCTATTGTACCAGTCAGTGGATGTGGAACAACTGTGTCAACCAACCAGTTTGACTTTGGACTAAATCTCTGGGTGTTATCCCGGCAGTCCCCTGATATTCACCCTCCAACCCCTATACTGGGATCTGGACTTCGCTGCCAGGGAACCACCAGGCTGCTACCTCTTGAAAAAATCCAGGTGTGGTTGACAGCTGACCCACAGGGGTCATTGGCACCAGTGCAAAGCATCTAGGGATAAGACAGAACTCATAGTAACTGACCGAGGTCAGTGTAAGCAGAGTACCTGCGAACCAGTGAAACAGTCTAAAGGTCAGGGCAGGCATCTTTGCAGGATCTAGCAAAAAACTAGTAAACCTATCGCTCAGGCAGAGAATGAGGTAAATAGCAGGGTATATATAGCAGGAGCTGATTAACACATTGGAAATAGCCTAGCAGTTGCACTCAGAGCCTTAGTGCTTAATTAAGCAGTGCTTAATCCTTGCAGCACTGCTTAATTAAGTTAGGATCAATGAAGAATATCTTTAAAAAACACACAGGACATTGGCACCTAGGCCTGCTGCTCAAGCATTGGAACTGTGACAGACACAGGGTAAGTTGAGTAGTGCCCGTGCCACCTGAAGTAGCTGGCACGAGTTGCCGATCTAAAATCCATATCTCAGTTTTGCCTGGCCCCCAGAAAAATATGAAAACTGATTTATGATTTCAAGCATGATTTATACCTTTATCCTTTAGGTTAGGTTTCAGAACCTCCCAGTGATTTATTAGTTAAAAGCATGGGTTACTACTGGACAGTAAGTAATAAGGGGGGAAGAGAACCTGGAATATTAAATAACTGATTGTACTGTAACTCCCACACTATAGTAGGAAGTTCACTTTATACAGTCCATTTGCTGTTCTTTGAAGGAACCCAGGTTTGGGTGTCACATCTCCCACTGTACCAGCCAGGAGAGAAAACCCCACCACTCTGACCATTTGATTCAGCAAACACAAACTTTTATAGCCTTTCCTCCATAAATTAACCCTTATTGTAACCAGTGTCATAAAAACCTTTCATAACAGAGGCAAAGCAAACAAAAATTGGCAATTTATGTATTTTTTTTCTGTTATGACATTCTCCATACAAGATAAATACTTTTATATTTTAATAGTTTGGCCATTTTCAGGCACTATGATACCAATGATACAAATTATGTTTATTTTTCATAGTTTATTTTTGTATGGGGAAAGAGGGTAATTTTTTTTTCTTTTGGGGTCTCCCATTCCTTTTGATCATCTTTGAGATGTTTGTACACCTTGATAGGAGTCCATTTGCGATAATTTTGTTATGTTGCAGTCTTGTGTCGGCAGCTAAAATTAAAAAATAAAACTTTTCACCAACATTCTGCACTTAATATCCTATACTGACAAAGCGGAAAAAATGGAAATGTTGAAAATCTTTGCACATTTTTTGAAAAGGAAAAAGTAAAATATTGTATTGACATAATTAGTGAGGGCCTTTACTCAGTACTTAGTTGAAGAAATTTTGGTAGCAACTACAGCTTCTAGTCTTCTTGGGTATAATGCCCATGCTTTGCTTAACTGGATTTGGGGATTTTCTGCTGTTCTTTTCTGCAAATCCTTTCAAGCTATGTCAGCTTGGATGGAGACCATCAGCAGACAGCGATTTTCAGGTCTCTCCAGAAATGTTTAAGTGGGTTTAAGTCAGGGCTCTGGCTAGGCCACTCAAGGACATTTACTGAGGTGTGCCTAACCCACTTTTGTGTTATTTTGGCTGAGTGCATAGGGTCACTGTCTAGTTAGAAGGTGAACCTTTGGCCAGTCTGAGACCCAGAGCACTCTGGATCAGATTTTCATTAAGAATATCTCTGTACTTTCTTCAGATTTTTCTTAGCTCACGACCAGTCTGCCTGTCCCAGCCCTGAAAACATCCCCACAGCATGATGCTGGCACCATCACTTAGAATTGAGACCAAAAAGTTCAATCTTGGTTTCATCAGACCATAGTATCTAGTTTCTTACAAGAGATAGATTCTGCATTTGGGAACATGCTATCGCTCAAGATGTTTGGCTTCTGTTTCACCTGTCCTGAGATCCTGATTCCACAGAATTTACAGTGTCAGCCTCTATGCCAAAGTATTTGACAAGAAGGAGTTTTGGACTCTGCCTCTTCACTAATCCTATGACTGCCCCATCGACCTCTTCCCAGGAACTACGCCCCCATGATGCTGCGTGTACCTGATATCCCTGCCTGAGAGCCAGGCCATGTTGGATTAAGGAGAACCTCGAAAGAGCCTTCATCTGGAAGTCCTCTTCTCTGTCAGGAGCTGATTTCTTCTTAAAAAACAAAGACATATGGTATCACTTCTGCATAAATTACCAGGTGTCACGTGTCCACCCATGTATTATGTCATTTGGCCACGTGACTCATGTAGAACACATGACCCCTGCATGAAGGCATTGACTGCAGTAGCAACATGACCCATGTCAGACCAGATATTGAAACAAGGAGAATGGAGGTGAAGGCAGGGTGGTCTTCCCAACAGACCTCCAGTGGTGAACAACCCCTTTAAGAAATCTGGGAGAATGACATTCTATTTGGTGGACTGGTAGGGGTTGTGTGCTGAAGAAATTTCATGGGAACCTATCAAAAAATCAAGGCACCATCTCTCCTACAGTTCAAGCTTAAAGGGGCTCTGCAGTTCTGTAAAACTGATGATCTATCCCCTGGATAGATCATCAGCATCTGATCGGTGGCGGTCCGACACCCGGGACCTCACCGATCAGCTGTTTGAGAAGGTAGCGGGGCTGCAGGAGCGCCGCGGCCTTCTCTGTGTTTTCCTCAGGCCCAGTGACGTCACGACTAGTTTCACTGGCCTGGGCGGGACTAAGCTCTGTTCACTTGAATGGAGCTTAGCCCCGCCCAGGCCAGTGATACTAGTCGTGACGTCACTGGGTCTGCGGTAAACACAGAGAAGGCCGCGGTGCTCCTGAACCGCCACTGCCTTCTCAAACAGCTGATCGGCGGGGGTCCCGGGTGTCGGACCGCCGCCGATCAGATGCTGATGATCCATCCAGAGGATAGATCATCAGTTTTAAAGAACTACAGAACCTCTTTAAGAAGGGGTGGGAGGTACGGTTATACTGGTGGTCCATGCCCATGGATATCTTCCCACTCCCTGTGGGCATGGCTGCCGGAACACTTCGGCGTCCCTGTCCTCCTGCTTGGCGGACCTGCCTGCTTTGGGCCTGTGTATACACCCTGATCTTCTGCAGTCCATGGCTGGCAAACTCCGATCTATTTAAGTCACCTTCCCCTGTGGGAAATTGTGTGAGCAATAAGTTCTCTCCGTCTAGTTTCACTGGGTGTACCGTTTGTCTTGTTTACTCTCATGTGTACCAACTTTTGCCTGTCTCCGGATTTAACGCTACACTGCCAGACCTGACTTTTGCCTGATCTCCATACTGACCCTGAGCTGTCTCCTCAGACATTTGGACTTACTTTGTATTGAATGCACGCTGCTGCCATACCTCAGCTTGTCCCTGACTACGTTTTTGCAAGACCTCGTGGTGTTTTTCAGCTGTGTCTCTTGACGCTTGTGGGGCAACTGTCTCCTCCAAGATGTAGCAGCCTGGTGATTTCACCGCAGCAGAGTTAAAGGTTAAAGACAGCACCCTTAGGAGTAGTGCCAAGTCATATCTGTTCAGTATATGCAATGGATGCACATCACCTTTGTATAAGCCACCAGTGTTTTAATTAATTTACATGCTTAGCAAGCTATTGTTATACTTTATTTTTTTTAAATGAAGTTCCTAAATCTGGTCTTGGTTTAGAAGTTTTTGAAAGAAAGATGAGAAATAAATTTGCTTTCCAGATAGTGATTTACCGTAATCCATCAAAACACTGTAAAATATATTTTGGGACATTATCCCAGTATCGTCTCTGTTTTTTTATCTATACCTGTCATTACACAAGAGAAAATGGCATAAATCCACTTGTTTCTAGACGTTCATACCAAACTGAAAATACAATACTTCTTATCTGGCCTCCATTCTAAGGGAACAGATTAATACATTTAGGTAAATTACTTTGAATTAATTCAGATTTTTGGTTAAGCTACAGTATCGTCTATTCATTTCTATTATTTTACACATAAAGCTTTGTTAAGATGGCCATACACATGAGGTGACTGTTGCCAGAATGAACTTTATCTCCCGATCACGCTGTTATACTTCCTCAGCTTGGCTAAACATACATGCGTTGTGAATAGAAGAGGGGAAAAGGCAACTGTTAGACACCTTGTGGCAGGTGTCTTATTTGTCCGAGAAAAAAAGGATTAGGCATGTTGAAATCCAAGATGGTAGGCCCCATCTAAATGTATGGCCAGCTTTACAGTCATACACCGTAACTTCTTAGCTTAGGCTCAACCTATACAGCTGGCACAAAAGTGCAACATCTGTTATTTCCTGAGGTAAAAAGTGGCATGCAAACTTGCAGGTATTGTGGAACTTCTGCAGATTTATTTCCCATTGCGAATAATAGAAGACACATTGCAACTTCATGCCACTTCCATCTCAATGTAAGCCAAAGTGTTTTTGAAAATTAACTTTTAAGATTAGCAGTTCTGTAAATGCTCTCTCTGAGCAGTTTCGTCGTGCCTATGATAAATTATTTATGTCATACAATGATTAGACACAGTTCCTATGTTTTTGAAAGGGGACATTAGGCTTTAAAAAGGATATAACAATAGCAGTAAAGAGGTAGAGCATTCCAATGTTTAGTCTAATAGTCCAGGCCTAAGAACAGTTTAAAATGGTACTGTTCTGTGCCAGCATCTAAGAACAAAGTCATTTAGAAGCTCCAACAAAAATATCAGTGCAAGAGTTTTGGAAACCACTGAGCACTCAGCATCCTCTCAATTTCACTTCACACCTGTCAAATAGTGTACTCGAGTTATCCTCTTCATGACCACAGTGAGGAATCCCTTCACTTTACTGCGCCCACGGTCATATGACTGGTGTGCTGAGCGTTTTGCTATGTACAGAGCTGTGGTTGCAATGTATAATAGTGAGAGTGCATAGCTTAATCCAGAGAGTTGACTGATGATATGCATATGGGTAGGCTTGCATACATTAGGAAGGTGCTGAGTAATTTCTATCTACAGAGCTCTGTGTATTATATTTCATCAAGCTCGCTTGCAGTTTTGAACCTAAGTCAAGCTACATTATTTAGCTGAGAAGTATTTTTCAATTGCTCACTGTACTAGCTTCCCACCTTCAGGGCACTTTTCTCTTTTAACTCCACTTTTCCATACTACATCTGCTTTATGTATTTGCTAGTTCTGAATGTTTCCATGGTCACACAATATGCTGTATACTGTTTCTAAGATATAAACAACAGCATAAACTATTTTCCTCATTTATCAAATCTGTTAGCTCTTGTTTTTTTCTAGAGCAGTTAAGAAATTAAAATGATCTCTTATTTGTCACTATGGGCAATATGGGCTGTTTATATCATAAATGGGACCTATTATATTTTAATCCCTTCCAGACACAGCTACTTTTCACCTTCTTGACACAGCCTCATTTTCCAAATCTGACATGTCAATTTATGTCATAACGTTGGAATGCTTTTACATATCCAAACAATTCTGAGATTGTTTTCCTTTTTTTTTTTGTTTTTAGTGACACATCATATCTTATGTTAGTGGTTAAATGGGTCAATATGTTTTACCTATATTTATAAACAAAATTATAGAGAATTTGGAAAAAGTTGTCCAATTTATCTGCCTTTAAGACAGATTGTGATGCCTTACAAAATAGTTATTTATTAAAGTTCACCATACATTATGTCTACTTTATGTTGGCATCATTTTGTAAATGTCATTTTATTTTTTTAGAACATTAGAAGGGTTATCATTTTAGAAGCAATTTTTCTAATTTTGAAGAAAATTTCCAAAGCTGTCTTTTTTTAACCCTGCAGCGCTATTTGACATGTATACTCATCATGGAGCACTGCTACTTAGTGCTCCATAATGAGTATACACATCATGGCATTAAACTGTCACCATGTCTACTGTTACATACAGCCAGGGATCTCAGCTATCCAGCCTGGGGCCAATGAGGGTGGTCCCAGGCTGGTGATCGCTGTGATTGGCTAGACTGTACAGACTAGCCAATCACATGATATTTATGCCAGCTGAAAAGTTCTGATCCTCACAGTTACTTGAGATGTTTTGTCTCTGAGAACCAGAAGGAGTGGTCCTCGATTTTGTCTCTGGCAGAGTTTGCCATAAATAATCGCAGACAGGACTCCACTGGTAAGTCACCATTTTTTGGTGCATATGGCTTTCACCCGCAGTTTGGCACATTTTCTGGTTCAGATACTTCTGGTATTCCTGAGGAAGAACGTTTTTCGTCATCATTGTTGACTTGATAAATATGGGAAACAAGTACAAATGTGTGGCTGACAGGAAACATATGAAAGGTCCGGACCTAAGTGTGGGTGATTCTGTGTGGCTGTCAACTAGGAACATTAAGTTGAAAGTTCCTTCTTGACAGTTGAGTCCAAGATTTATTGGCCCATATAAGATCACAGCCATTATTAATACTGTAGCATTTCTTCTTGAACTTCCTCAGGCTCTGAAAATCCATAATGTGTGTTCACAGATCTTTGTTGAAGAGATATGTTGAACCTCTGGAGCCATCTCCCTTGCCACCCGCGCCTGTCTTGGTGGATGGTAATTTGGAATTCCAGATCGTCAAGATCATTGATTCTCGAGTTCTCCGTGGGACTCTTCAATATCTTGTTCACTGGAGGGGTTAAGGACCTTAGGAGAGGATATGGGTACCGGCATCTGACGTGAATGCCAGTCGTTTGGTGAAAGCCTTTCACCGGTCTCATCCTGATAAAGATGGACCTGGGTGCCCGGTGGTCACCCGTAAAATGGGGGGTTAATGTCACGAATGTGCCTGCATCAGGTTGCAGGCATTCCGCTAGACTTTCTCAAGTGACATAATTTGACATGTTTTCCTCTTGGTTTGGTTGCTGTTTACCACACCCCTTCCCCTCAGCTGTTGCGGGTGTGGTGATTGTCTTTCCCCTATTTATCACTTCCTCTCCCAGTATCCCTTGCGATTTATACTTTCTACCTAGATTGTTGTGTGTGGTGTGGATCTTGGCTGAGATCTGGTTGCTGCAATATCTGCATTAAGATAAGTGTCATTTTCCCTTTTGTGTTTATCCTACTTTTCCCTGTTGTGGTTTTGCCTTCTGGAGTCTCCTGTTCGTCCATCCTTTTGGAGGTGGGGGTTGACTCCTTCCCCTGTCACTAGTGGCAGGGTTCTGTAGGGTCAGGTATTATTAGGCTCCTACCACTAAGGCCTGTTCATACTGGTAGTCAGTCAGGGCCTAGTTTCAGGGTTTCCTACAGGAGGTGACCGTTTCCCTTTTGGTCCTTTTCCCTTCCCTCTTACGCTTGTTGTGGCTATACCCTCCACACCAGAGCGTGACAATAATAAATGGAGAACCTAAGGGGGCATTCTACTGTGAAGGGGTACTAAGGGGGCATAACTACTGTGGGGGAGCACTACTGTGAGGGGAGAGTATGCACCTCACGACTGTGAGGGGCATAATTACTGTCGGGTGGCACTAAACAGAAATAACTACTGTATGTGGGGCACTGAAAAGGCATACATAGCCCCGGTGATATGCCATAAAGTACCCTCTTGACTCCTCTTCCTGTCCTGTGCCAGACTAGCTGTGAGAGGGCGATTGTGTGAAAGTTGCACAGGGGAAAGGGGGGATGCATTGAAAAATTATTATTATAATTATTAATTAGAATGATTATACTGTGTTTCCTGATTGTAGAAACACCCCACATGTGGCCCTTAACTGGATATACGACAGAGCTTAGAAGTGAAGGCGCACCGTGTGCATTTGAGACTTGATTTGGTGATTTACACAGCAAAGCCTGATAATTGGAGAGGCTCTGATGTGAAATAAAAAAGAGCCCAAACCCCCTCCCTTCCCCCAAGAAGGTGGGTGTTGAAACAACACCCGTTTTGTATTCCCCTATTGGAACACTGTTGCATTTTTATTGGATCCTTCCCTTTGCTATTTCGGTGATTTCACCAGAGGACCGTTGCCATAGTACAATATCGGTGCCATCTCTTCCAGAAGTACTGGGGCCCTCACCTTCCTGGTTTCCAAAAATGACCACCTCTTGAAAATGAAGGAATGTTCCTGGCCTGCAGATCAAAATAACACATAATTATTATACAGTGCCATCTGTGCAATGTGTACATGCAGCTTTTTATACCACTTTTTGTATTCTCCATGGACCTGGATGGCTTTAGCACTTATTCTGAAAGCTTATCCCCCCATGTACATATAGGGTTGCCACCTTTCCGAATAAAATATATTGGCCAAGATTACATGGGTAAAAAGAGGGCGTGGTTTGCAGGCGTGGCATTTGACACCAATGGTTTGCTCATATTTTGAGCTTTGCACCATTAAAAAAAACAAAAAAAACAACTATCATTAGAGATGAGCGAGCATGCTTGTCCGAGCTTGGTGCTCGTTCGAGTATTACGGTACTCGTAAGTGCTCGCTGCTCGGGCGAGTACCTCGCCATGCTCGAGGAAATGGCAACTCCCGCATTTTGAATTTTTGCCGCCTATAAACTCAGCCAATCACAAGCCAGGAGACTCTGCGGTACACCCAGCATCACGTGGGGCCCTTACATGTCGATAGCAGGGGTTGGCTGGCCTGATCAGGTGACCCTGGAATATACTAGTGACTGCCCGCGGTGCTCGGCTCAGATGCTGTCTGGATGTCGTTAGGGAAAGAGCTGCTGCGTTTCAGGGAGAGTGTTAGGGCCTGGATTTAGTTCTCTGTTAGGCAGGAGTGATCTCAAAAGAACCCAACAGCCCTTCTAAGGGCTACAAGACTTTTTTTTGTCTCCTGGCTGGGCTGGCTGGCACTAGTAGTGCAGATATCGCCATATATAACCCTTTTTTTTATTGTTTTATCTCAGTGATACAAATCTATTTCATACAGCAGTGTGGAACCATTCTGTGTGTCACAGTTCAGCTGTCCACTCATCATAAACCACAATCCGTATTTTCTGTCCAGGTGACCCATACTGTACGTCACGTAATCAAATACGGTCTTTTGCTTTCACTGATACAGCTACATTAGAAATCTCTGTGCGACATTTGTCTGGGTTGCAGTCAAAATGGCCACAGTCAGCAGGGGCTGAGTTTGCTCTCTGATAGTTTCTGCACGTCACGTTAAAAAAAAAAAAAATATATATATATATATATATATATATATATATATATATAAATATAAAAAAGTAGTTTTTTTGTTGTTTTATCTCAGTGATACAAATCCATTTCATACAGCTGTGTGGAACCATTCTGTGTGTCACAGTTCAGCTGTCCACTCACCACAAACCACACTCCGTATTATCTGTCCAGGTGACACATTCTGTACGTCACGTAATTAAAAAAGTTCTTTTGCTCTCACTGATATAGCTACATTACAAAAATCTCTGTGCGACATTTGTCTGGGTTGCAGTCAATATAGCCACAGTCAGCAGGGGCTGAGTTTGCTCTCTGATAGTTTCTGCACGTCACATTAAAAAAATATATATATAAAAAAAAATATTTAAAAAAATATATATAAAAAAATAGTTTTTTTTGTTGTTTTATCTCAGTGATACAAATCCATTTCATATAGCTGTGTGGAACCATTCTGTGTGTCACAGTTCAGCTGTCCAGTCACCACAAACCACAATTCGTATTTTCTGTCCAGGTGACACATTCTGTACGTCACTTAATTAAAAAAGGTCTTTTGCTCTCACTGATACAGCTACATTACAAAAATCTCTGTGCGACATTTGTCTGGGTTGCACTTAAGCAGCCCAAGTCTGCCTAATCTAATAGTTTCAGTGTAATTGCTCCATACTGCACGGTACGTAATAGCAT
The DNA here is from genome assembly GCA_900303285.1 of Rhinella marina. Taxonomy (NCBI): domain Eukaryota; kingdom Metazoa; phylum Chordata; class Amphibia; order Anura; family Bufonidae; genus Rhinella; species Rhinella marina. The sequence continues at coordinate 19,275 of ONZH01009530.1, forward strand.
ATGTAATTTTGCTCTAACTTATCCACCTATATATTTTCTTGATTGAGAAAGTTTGTGGGTTTCAGTACAGCAGGCCCATTTATTTTTTATATAATACACTTATATACAGAAAATGTTGAACCCCAGGGCTAAGGGTCGAGGACGAGGTCGTGGGCGTGGGCATTCAATTACTGCAGGGGGCAGAGGCCGTGGTCCTGGGCAGGGTGAGACAGTACCTGCTGATGAGGGAGCAGGGGAACGCCGCAGAGCTACACTCCCTAGCTTCATGTCTCAACTTACAGGGACATGTGGTAGAGGACTGTTGAAACCACAACAGTGCGAACAGCTGATGTCGTGGATTGCGGACAATGCTTCAAGTAATTTGTCCACCAGTCAGTCTTCCACGCAGTCCACCCACGTTACCCAAGGGAGCACTCCTCTGGCTCCTCCACCTCAACCTCCTTCCCCCCAGTCTGCCCCCTCCCAGGAAAATTTGGAATGCGATCCGGCATACTCTGAGGAACTGTTTTCTGGACCCTTCCCAGAGTCACAAACCACTTCTCAGGTTGCTGCTGACCTCTTTCCCGATGCCCAAGTTTTCCAACTGTCGCAGTCTGTGGGTGATGATGATGATGACAATGTTGACTTAGTGGAAGAAGTGTGTAAAGAGGTGTCGGACGATGAGGAGACACGGTTGTCAGACAGTGGTGAAGTTATTGTCAGGGCAGGAAGTCCGAGGGGGGAGCAGACTGAGGAATCGGAGGATGACGAGGTAACTGACCCAAATTGGGTTGATAAGCCGAGTGAAGACAGTGCTTCTGAGGCGGAGGCGAGTGCTGCACCAGGTTGGACTAGGCAGTGGTGTGGCCAGAGGGAGAAGCAGGGCCAGAGCTGGTGCATCAGCAGCAACTGTTTCACGTAGTGAAGCTCCCGTGGCGAGGCCTAGATGTTCGCAAGTCTGGAGGTTCTTTAAAGAAAGTGAGGATGAGCGACGGACTGTGGTGTGCAACCTGTGCCACACCAGGATCAGCAGGGGTGCCACCACTACTAGCCTAACCACCACCAGCATGCGCAGGCATATGAGTGCTAAACACCCCACTTAATGGAACCAAGGCCATTCACCTCCTGCGGGTCACACCACTGCTCCTTCCCCTGTGTCACTCGCTGCCTCTGCTAGTCAACCCCCTGCCCAGGACCCCGGCATGAGCGCCTCCCACCAGAAAACCACACCTTCGCCTCCACGATCCTCCACAGCGTTCACCAATGTGTCCCAGCGCAGCGTTCAGCTGTCTTTACAGCAGACGCTGGAGCGCAAGAGGAAATACAGTTCCACCCACCCACATGCCCAAGCCCTAACCCACCCATCATCCGTGCCCTGACCAATGCTGTTTCTGAGAAGGTCCACCTAACCACGGACATGTGGACAAGTGCTGCCGGGCAGGGACACTATATATCACTGACGGCACATTGGGTTAACTTGGTGGAGGCTGGGACCGAGTCTGACCCTGGGGCCGCTCATGTACTGCCCACACCGAGGATTGCGGGGCCTACCTCGGTCACGGTCTCTCAGATGTACTATGCCTCCTCCTCCGACCCCTCCTCCTCCTCCGAATTACCATCCGTGGGCACGGCGCCTTCAGTCAGTAGCTCTAGGCGCAGCAGCAGTGCCGTGGGTAGGCGCCAGCAGGCGGTGCTCAAACTGCTGAGCTTAGGTGACAAAAGGCACACCGCCCAAGAGCTGTTACAGGGCATCACAGCGCCGATCTGTGGCTGGCACCGCTGAACCTCAAGCCAGGCATGGTTGTGTGTGGCAACGGGCGTAACCTGGTGGCGGCTCTGCAACTCGGCAGACTGACACATGTGCCATGCCTGGCCCACGTGTTTAATCTAATAGTTCAGCAGTTCCTCAAGACATACCCCAATCTGTCTGATTTGCTCACCAAGGTGCGCCGCATCTGTGCGCATTTCCGTAAGTCGACCACAGATGCTGCCACTCTCAGGGCAGCGCAGCGCCGCCTACAACTGCCCGCTCACCGACTGTTGTTCGACGTGCCCACAAGATGGAATTCGACATTAAACATGTTATCCAGAGTTTACCAGCAACACAGAGTGATTGTAGACTGCCAGATGTCAACTTCCATCAGAACTGGTAGTCAGGTCACTCAGATTCCTCAAGTCTACAATGAGGAGTGGACGTGGATGTCTGATATCTGCCAGGTGTTGAGCTACTTTGAGGAGTCAACACAGATGGTCAGCAGCGATGCCGCCATTATCAGCCTCACCATCCCGCTGCTTTGCCTGTTGAAAAACTCACTACTCAGCATGAAGTCGGATGCTTTGCGCTTGTCACAAGAGACGGTGGAGGAAGATACGTCGCTTGATAGCCAGAGCACCCTCCGGTCTGTTTCTCAGCGTGTATCGGAGGAGGGGGATGAGGATGAGGAGGAAGAGGAGGAGAATGTCGGTGAGACAGAAGAGGGTACCAGTGCTCAGTCCTTCTTAACTCTTGAGCATGTATGGGCTGAATAGTAGGGCTTGGAGGAGGAGGAGGAGGAGGAGGAAATGGAGAGTCAGGTCAGTGAGGAGAGGGAATTCTTGCATGTTGGGTCTCTGGCACACATGGCAGACTTCATGTTCGGCTGCCCATACCGTGACCCTCGCGTTAGAAGCATTTTTTCAAACACCGATTACTGGGTGTTCACTCTCTTGGACCCACTGTACAAGCAGAACCTTTCCACTCTCATACCTGTAGAGGAAAGGAGTATGCGAGTGAATCAATATCAACAGGCCCTGGTGCACAAGCTGAAACAATCCTTCCCATCTGACGCTGCTAGCGGCAGAGGGCATGGTTCTGTGGGCCAAGTAGCGGGGGGAGAGGAGGCGAGCAGGCAGCTTGTCCAGCACTGGCAGGGGAACGCTCTCCAAGGCCTTTGCCAGTTTTATGTCACCCCAGCAAGACACTGTCACCTGTCCCCAGTCTAGGCAGAGTAGGGGGGAGCTGTACAGAAAGATGGTGAGGGAGTACCTAGCTGACCATACCAACGTCCATAGCGATCACTCTGCTCCATACAACTACTGGGTTTCAAAGCTGGACACATGGCCTGAACTGGCGCTGTACGCCTTGGAGGTGCTGGCCTGCCCTGCCGCTAGCGTGGTGTCAGAGCGGGTATTCAGTGCAGCTGGTGGCATCATCACCGATAAGCGTACACGCCTGTCAACTGACAGCTCTGACAGGCTGACGCTTATTAAAATGAACAAAGCCTGGATTTCACTGGAATTCAAATCTCCTCCGGGGGAAAGCAGCTAAAGATTAACATTACTTATGTATCCGATTCCTCTTCTCTACTCCTCCTACTCCTCCTCCTCCTTGTCGTCTTTGCCTAACGCTGACCCAAAAAACGCAATTTTTTAGAGGTCCAACTGGCACTCTTTTACCACAATTTTTCCGGAGGGCCACCTACAGGCCCTCTCTCTAAACAATTTTTCCGGAGATCCACCTACAGGCCCTCTCTCCAAACAATTTTTCCGGAGGTCCACCTATAGGCCCTCTCTCTAAACAATTTTTCCGGAGGTCCACCTACAGGCCCTCTCTCTAAACAATTTTTCCGGAGGGCCCCCTACAGGCCCTCTCTCCAAACAATTTTTCCGGAGGTCCACCTACAGGCCCTCCGCAGTGTCAACTACAGACAGTGTAAAACAATGTTTCAGGAGCGTCAAACACACAGACCCAAACAATTTTTCAAGAGACGCAAGTACCGACATTTAAAAAAAAATTTTTTTGCTGAGGGTAGACTTTATGTACTCTAAAAAGAAAAAAATTTTGGAGGGTCAACAAAAGCTATTTCACTGCATTCTCAGTCGGACAAAGTGATTGGTGGTGTAACCGCCATGATGTGTCAGGCTAAATTTTTGGGTGCTTCACCAGCTACCGCATACTAACTCAGTCACTCTGTTGTCACCGCCGCCATACAGGGCCACGAAAAATGTTTATGTGGTTCGCCTGCTACCGCAGTGTCACTCGCTCACTCTGTTGTCACCACCATAGTGGTTTGCACTATAGCAGCCCAAGTCTGCACATTCCCCTTTTTATCTCCAAGTGATCTATACTGCACGTCACATAAAAAAATAGGTTATTTTGCTCTCAGTGATACAAATCCATTTAATAAAATCCTTTCTTTCTCTTTAACTGATCTATACTGAACGTCACTTTTAAAAATACTTCTTTTTCCTCCCTTTCTCTCTCTCCAAACTATTTTTCCAGATAGGTGCCGTATACAGTATTAAACTGAGAAGAATGCATACAACACATGCCCCACTTGACAAATTTCAGAGTTGACAACCGTACTGGTTGATGCTAAATTTTTAAGTTGGGGGTCCTGCGTCGTCATTCGAACTCCATCCGGCTGTTGTCACCACCACACACGCTAGCCAAGGGGGCACTCCTCTGGCTCTTCCAGCTCAACCTCCTTCCCCCCAGCCTGCCCCCCACCTACAGGCCCTCTCTCCAAACAATTTACCCGGATAGGGGACGTATTAGATTTTATACTGATTTTTTTTGGTTCTTCTTATAATTGGCTCCTGACCTGTGATAGGCAGAGCATGGACACGTCCCCTTAGTTGCAGTAGAAAAGACACTCCCCTGGCCAGAGCAAGCTCTTTTTCCTTTTCCGTGTTCGAAAAATCCATGAAATATATGGTCCCAAGATAGCGGACGTATACGATTTTAAACTGAGAAGAATCAATACCACACATGCCGCACTAGTTCAAGCTCAATGTTGACAGCCGTACCAGTTGATGCCAAATTTTTAAGTGGGGGTTCCACCACTACCAGCCTAACCACCACCAGCATGCGCAGGTATACGAGTGCTAAACACTATGGAACCAAGGCCGTCCGTTACCCTCATGCGGGTCCCACCACTGCTCCTTCCCCTGTGTCACTCGCTGCCTCTGCGAGTCAACCCCTAGCCCAGGACCCTGGCACGAGCGCCTCCCGCCGGAAAACCACCCCTTCGCCTTCATGATCCTCCACACTGTCCACCAATGCACAAGCCCTCAACGTCCACATACAGGGCCACGCTAAATTTTTTATGTGCTCTACCTGCTACCGTCGTGTAGCTCGATCACTCTGACCGAGTCTGACCCTGGGGCCGCTCATGTACTGCCCACTTGGAGGACTGCGGTGCCTACCTCGGTCACGATTTCTCAGACTTACTATGCCTCTTCCTCCAACCCCTCCTCCTCCTCCTTCGAATTACCATCCGTGCTTCATCTCCTGCTACCTCAGTCTAACTCGGTCACTCTGTTGTCACCGCCATGCTGCGTCAGGCTAAATTTTTGGGTGGCTCACCTGCTACCTCATCTAACTTGGTCACTTGTTGGTGTCACCGCCACACTGTGTCAGGCTTATGACTGCATCGTGTAGCTGGGGATAGGAGAGCAGTGCCAGCATAGGCATGGGTGATGGACCTTCATTGCACCTAGTTGGGTGCTTCCCTAACATGTGATGGACATGTGCCTCGCCTTTCTTGGTCTGGATGAGCACAATTGCCATGAGGCTAACCACCAGGCTGTTGCAGGAGAATGGTGGGATTAGGCAGCCTCAGAGGCATCCAGGCATGCTTCCTCTGCTGTTTCCTGTTTCAGTGGTGTTTCCATCATTTTCTGAGGTTTCCAGGTTTTCACCCAGCCTTCCCTAGGCAGAGCCTTGGTCCCCTGCAAAAAATGCTCGAGTCTCCCATTGAATTCAATGGGGTTCGTTACTCGAAACGAGCACCCGAGCATCTGGAAAAGTTCGTCTTGAATAACGAGCACCCGAGCATTTTAGTGCTCGCTCATCTCTAACTATCATGTTTTCAGACTATAAGATGCACCTAGAATTTGGCAGAGGAAACCCCACAAATCAGACCCACATTCTTCATCAGACCCCAAAAATCAAACCCCCCCAACCTCAATCAGCCTCCGATCAGACCTCTCCAGCCTCCATGAGTCTCAGATCAGGCCCCCATGGGCATAAGATTAGACTCCCTTGAGCCTTAGATGGTAACCCTATTGATCCTCAGATCAGCATTTTCCTCACCGCTCCCCATGCCTCCCGCATGCTGATGACTGCTTCCATTTGAACTATAAAACACACTGCCACTTTTCCCTCACTTTTGGGAGAAAAAATGGCATCTTATAGTCTGAACAATATTCAAAGTTTTTTTCCTGTCTGCTTTTGCCCACATCTGTCTTAGAGGATTTGTCAGGAGCTTCCATTAAAGATTCCATCAAAAATATAGGACAGAATAGCGCAGTATCTGATAAAATGTTGGATTTTATAATGGACACCAGTTCCCATTATTGTCAGTGCGGTCCATCAGGTGGTGTTCATTTTATAGTCAGTATGGTCTGTCGGGAGTCATTAATTTTAGTCATTGTGGTCCATCAAGTGGTGTTCATTTTACAGTCAGTGCAGTTGATGAGGATGTGTTTATTTTATATTCAGAGCAGTCCATCCAAAGGGGTTCATTTTATACTCAGAGTGACTCAGAGTGGTCCATCAGATGCTGTTTATTTACATTGTTTGGTGGAGACAGTGCCTCCATTATTTTAACCCCTTCAACCCCGGGCCTGTCTTCACCTTCCTGACCAGGCCATTTTTTGCAAATCTGACATGTGTCACTTTATGTGGTAATAACTTTGGAACGCTTTTACTTATCCAAGCCATTCTGAGATTGTTTTCTCGTCACATATTGTGCTTCACGACAGTAGTAAATTTGTGGCAAAATATTTCATTTTTATTTATAAAAAATACCAAATTTACCAAAAATTTGGAAAAATTAGCAAATTTCCAAATTTCAATTTCTCTACTTTCAAAATACATAGTAATAACTCCAAAAATAGTTATTATTTTACATTCCCCATATGTCTACTTTATGTTGGCATCATTTTATAAATGTCATTTTACTTTTTTAGGACGTTAGAAGGCTTAGAAGTTTAGAAGCCATTTTTCAAATTTTCAACAAAATTTCCAAAACCATTTTTTTCAGCACCAATTCAGATATAAAGTGATTTTGAGTGGCTTACCATGGAACCCATGGAAACCACCCATAAATGACCCCATTTTAGAAACTACACTCCTCAAATTATAAAAAACTGCTGTTACAAACTTTGTTAACCCTGGAGGTGTTGGAAAATAGATAATGGAAAATAATGGAAAATAGAGGTGAAATTTCAAAATTTAACTTTTTTGGTAGATTATTCATGTTAATAATTTTTTTATTGCAACACAACAAGGGTTAACAGCAAACTAAACCTCAATATACATTGCTCTGATTCTGCAGTTTACAGTGGTAAACGTCTCTATGGGTTTGTGGCAAACTTATATGTGGTGGTAAACGTCTCTATGGGTTTGTGGCAGTGGTCAGAAGGAAAGGAGCGCCATACGGATTTTGGAGGCAGATTTTGCTAGAATGATTTGGAAACCCTCAAAAAAAATTTTGGAAACTACACCCTTCAAAGAATATATTAAGGGAGGTACTGGCCACTTTGACCCCCTAAGCGTTTTAGGGAATTTGGAAACACTTGGCTGTGAAAATGAAAAGTTTCATTTCTTCCAATAAAACGTTGCTTTAGCCCTAAATTTTTCATTTTCACAAGGGGTAACAGGAGAAAAGCACCCCATAATTTGTTTACCATTTTCTCCTGAATACGGCAACACCCCATATGTGGTGGTAAACTGCTGTGGGGGCACATGGCAGGACTCAGAACAGAAGGAGTACCATATGGATTTTGCAGCACAGATTTTGATGGATTGGTTTGCGGGTGCCATTGATTTTTATTTTTTTGAGTTATTGTCTTATGTTGGGGCTCATTTTTTGCGGGATGAGGTGACGTTTTCATTGGTATTTTTGGAAAGTTTTACACATTAGATTCATTTTTGAACAGAATAATATCTTTTTTTGTGAGAGCCATATTTTTTTTATTTTTTGGGCGATTGTCTCAGGTAGGGTCTAAGTTTCTGCGGGACGAGATGACGGTTTGATTGGTACCATTTTAGGGTAAATACATAGAAACATAGAAGATTGACGGCAGAAAAAGACCACCTGGTCCATCTAGTGTGGCCTTTTATTATCCTTTTATTGTTATCTTAGGATAGATACATGTTTATCCCAGGCATGTTTAAATTCAGTTACTGTGGATTTATCAACCACCTCTGCTGGAAGTTTGTTCCAAGCTTCTACTACTCTTTGAGTGAAATAATATTTTCTAATGTTGTTCTTGATTTGTCCCCCAACTAACCTCAGATTGTGCCCCCTTGTTCTTGTGTTCTGTTTCTTATTAATAACCCTTCCCTCCTGAACTTTATTCAGTCCTTTAACATATTTAAAGGTTTCATTCATGTCCCCCCTTTCTCTTCTTTCCTCCAGACTATACATATTAAGAACTCTGAGTCTTTCTTGATAAGTTCTATGCTTTAGACCTTCCACCATTTTTGTAGCTCTTCTTTGGACCCGTTCTATTTTAGCAATATCCTTTTGCACGTGAGGTTTTTTGTGTTGCCATTTTTTGCGAGCCTTTTTTTTTTTCATTTTTAATTTTTTGCGGGACAAGATGACGGATTGGTACCATTTTGGGGTATGTCTATTTTTATTTTTTTCACTATTTATTACAATTTTTTTATATTATTTTGTGAAAAGGACACTTTTTTGGGGGGGAACTTGAAACTTTTTGTAAAACTTTATTTTTTTCACTTTCTTTTTTTTACACTTTTTTAACTTTTGGGGGTCTGATCCCCTTTACAACGTATTACAATACTTCTGTATTGTAATGCATTGGCTGTAAGTGTATTAGTCAATACATTTACAGCCTTCTGCCAGGGGGCTGGATCTCACAGGCTTCCGTAGATAGCAGCCGGATGCCTAAGGAAGGCATCCTGCTGCTATCTAAGCCATCGGGTTCCCGTCACAGCAGCGCGGGGACCCGATTGACACCCCTTCCCACCTCCTGCATCGCATGTGCCGTGGTCAGCGCTGACTGCGGCACATGAAGGGTTAATGCACCAGCATCGGTGTTTTCACCGATGCCGGTGCATACAGCAAGGGCCCGTCTACTGGGCACAATAGCCCAGGTCGGGAAGGGGTTAATTGTTCTCCTTCTATAATCGATGGTTTTGTCATTATTGTCATTATTTTGTGGCATTACATTTTTTTGCAATTACTAAACATAGATAGTAATGTCCTGCTACATTTACATACTCAGCAATGCCTGCCCCCAGCAATGTCCGCCCCCAGCAATGTCCCCAAGTGGCCAGGGAAAAAAAAAACAAGCAACTAATATGCACAAAGTCCCATTCCTGGGATGCAGACAGCCAATCATAATGACTTCACCTGCCTGTTCTGGTATTTACTGCCTCATAGGCATAAGGCCTTCTAGAGTAGGCCTGAAGCCTATGAGGGTGAATTGAGAGGCAGTAAAACCACTGTCTCCCATTCCTCTCCACAGTATTCAACTGCATCTCCATTCTGAGGATGGCAATGTAGTTGAATTCAGATAGGTACAGGTCCCAGCTTTAGGACACACACTAATCTCTATAACAGGACCCCCAGAGTGAACTAAGGCACAAGCGTGACCACCCTCATTCACTTCTGTGGGGGTGTTGAAAACAGCCGAACGCCGGAACTCCAATAGAGTTGAAAGGAGAAGTGGCTGCGCTTGTGCAGTGCGCTCTACATTCACTTCTATGGGGCTCGAATATAGCCAAGCGCGCTCGCACAGCTCTTTTCAAAACTCCTATAAAAGTGAATGGTGAGCACACCACACAGACATGGTGTGCTCTCCTTTGCATCGGGGCCCCATTCTAGAGATAAGTGCTGATGGGACAACTCCTTTAAACAAAAAATGTTTTTATTACAAAGATCCATGCTGTCTCCCTGAGTGGTTTCAAAAGCAAAGACCTAGGTTCTGTTTGCTTTTTGCATGCAGTGCCGCAAGCTACAGTACCTCTTGAAGTTAGAGACTTAAATAGTGACATGCTGGTGTAGATCTTATCCACATTTAGATGGTAACCCTGGTTAGGCAGTGAATTTTTTTCCCAGTAACAACTCATGTCTTGGGGGCATTCTGGATGTTCAACCTGGATTTCATCCCTTCATAAAACCGAAACCTGTGGGTTTACCCAGGGGTATTTCTGCTCACCTTATGCATTGGCAGAGTTTTTCCCTCCTTTTAAAATGTATAAGGGCTCGTTCACATCACCGTTAGGGCTTCCGTTCTCCTGCTCCGTTATAGGAGCAGGAGAACGGAAAGGACGGATTCGGGGCATAACTGAGCCCAACGGAGCCTAAGGGACCCCATAGTCTATAATGGGGTCCGTTAGGTTTCCGCTCAAAAGATGATTTTTGAAGCGGAGACAAAAGTTGTGCACGCAGGACTTTTGTCTCCGCTTCAAAAATCATCTTTTGAGCGGAAACCTAACGGACCCCATTATAGTCTATGGGGTCCCTTAGGCTCCGTTGGGCTCAGTTATGCCCCGAATCCGTCCTTTCCGTTCTCCTGCTCCTATAATGGAGCAGGAGAACGGAAGCCCTAACGGTGATGTGAACGAGCCCTAAGAGACTCATCTACAACAATGATTTTTTTTCAGGGATATACACCTCAGCAAACTTGGTACCAAAGTGGTCCAAACTGGTCTAATTTTATATAAACTTTTTAAATCTGGGGTCATTTTGGGGTGAGCATTGTGCATTATCATTGTAATGGAAAACTGGCCTTACAGTAAATTATAGTGTGCTACAAAACATCTCCATTCCAGTACTGTCGAATTTCTGGCTTTTTCCACAAGGCCAAAAATGTCATCTTTGTTGCATCTATTGAGGTCTACCTAAGGTGTCAAGCAAATGAAGATGTGGTAGTTTGGGCAATGAATTGCTAGGTATGTAAATTAGTTTGGGCCACCTTTAAATTTACAAAATCCTCAGAGAAAATATTTTAAAAAATTCAATTTCTGAGAAGCTGGCAGTGACAGCCCGGATTTCGGGCTGTTGATGATTGAGGCTGTTAATTATCAGGGTTTGGAGTCCATATGAGATAATGGGGAAGGGGGGCTGCCTCAGCTGTTGTCCTGGGGCACCTTCTTGAGGTTCCTCATCACTTGATGATGAGGAGGAGAAAGAAGAGAGTATCCTCTTCTCCCTCGCTGGCTGTATACAGATGGCTTGGTGCCCGATGAAAGCGCACAAAGGCGAGGGGGTGGTTGGGGGAGAAGGATGGGGATAGGGACACGGATTGGGAATTAGGAGACGGGATGAGGGATCTTGGAACTGCTGCAGCTTGGAACTGCTGGTGGTGACCTCCCATATGTTATACATTTTTAACATAGCTGGTAGAATGAGGGTGTCCCTGAGCTGCATGCCTGTCTGCCGTTATCAAACTGCTCACCTGACACAGTTGCTCTTTGTTCAGCTTGGTGGCCAGTCCTCAGTCTAGTGACAACACAGCAGTCAGTACATATCCTAGTGTAAATGCTGCAGTCAGTTCATAGTCTAGTGCAGGGGTGCACAACCTGCGGCCGGGGGCCACTTGGCGCCATCTGGTAACAGACATTTATGTCTAGGTCTTTGTATGCTTTATGTCTGCTCACATGTATCTTTCATGTATTTTCCCATTAGATGGGAGTAGTAGAAGTGTAACTAGACAGCTTTGTTTTTGGCCTTTGGAATTGGTTAAGGCTGACAATGTGGCCCCCCCTACCAGAAAAGGTTGTGCACCCCTGGTCTAGTGTAGCCGCTGCAATCAGTCCATAATCTAGTGTAAATCCTATGGCCCCTGTCTTGCTGTGTTTCTGCCTAGAGCACAGCATGACGATGCCCCAGTTTCATTGGACATTAAATAAAAAAAAGTCTCAGGGTCTCGCAAAGGTCTTTGAGAGACCTCTTGGGGGACAAATTATGTGGCAATATATAGAAAACAAAATAAGTAAAAAGAAATTATTAAAACATTTGAAAAGATAAAATAAGAAATATAGTAAAATATAAATAAAAGAAAAAAGGAAAACATGCAAAATAAACAAGACATTTTAAAGACTTCTTGGGGGACATATGTGGCAGAAATAAATTGAAAAAATTAAGAAAACAATTGTAAAAAAAATAAAAAATAAATGTCTAAAATACAAATAAAAGAAAAAAGGAAAACTTGCAAAATAAAAAATTGCTTTCAGTGGCGATACTGCAGGAACTTCAAAATAATTTTTACCAGGAAATCCCTTTATGCCCCTATTACACTGCACGATATTTGGGTAGTTAATGAGAACAACTGTTCATAGGAAAGCTTATTACTGATAACTGGCCTGTATAATTGTGCCATTGACCAGTCAATAAATTAGCAATTACTCGTTTTTCGGCTGATTTGCATGTTTTATCAAGATGAAATATGTACAATTATCGTCAGCAAATCCCCATGTGTAATCAAGGATATGCTACCAATAATCAATAAAGTTAAATGAAGGAGGAACAACTGGTGGTGATTAAAGATGAGTGACGTTTTGAAAAATTTGATTCGGCAGCTTCGCTGAATTTTGACAAGGAATTTGATACGCTACAAATTACTTTGTTATAAATTGCTTTCTATGGTATGGAGCAGTCACAATGACATGGAAGACGATTGCACCGCCCCGTCATTTAACCCCTGAGATCCGGCATTCAACGCTGATGGCCGCATCTGTGACTCACATTCAGCTGCTCAGGGGTTAATCAGGGTTAAAAAAAAAATTATAGTCGCCTCATCCGCTCGATATCACGCCACAGGTCCTTTGGTGGGTTTTCTTCAATCAAGATGGGAGCGGACGGCCTCTCCGTGATCAAGTGGATGTGGTGAGTATAATTGTTTTTTACTTTCAGACACCATTTTAGGAAAAATTGATTAGTTACCACGAAGCGCAAGGAAATTCATCTTTGTGGTGAATCAAATTTTTCCTGAAATTTCTTTTCTTTATCGACCATTCCATGTAAATTTACGTTGGCGGTTGAGCACTTAAAAACATCAATAACGTTGATTGCATACATTTAACCCATCAGATGCCATGGTTGAATGTGACCTCAGCATCTGGGAAGTTAAAGACTGGGAGTGCGTGCTCCCAGCTGTGCTCTGGCTCCCTGTGCTGAGGAGTGGCCTGTGGCAGGTCTCCATAGGGTCATTTATTAAGACCAGCGTTTTAGACGCCGGTCTTCATAACACCTATATCTGCTGGTGGATCTGTTGAAGTTATGACTACATAACTTTGGCACATCTAGCACCAGTCTAAATGTAAGCCAGCTTCATGCAGAACACACTTGGCTGGTATCCGCGTTTTGCAGATCCACAATTTGCGGACCGCAAACACGGCACGGTCGTGTGAATGCACACTAATTGTCATAGACTACAACTGTAATGCATTGGAGTGTATGAAAAAAGCAATCCAATGATTGTTTCTTATAGTTCTCTTGCCACATGTAAAAACACCTGTACTATTAAAATCTAATATTATTTATCCCATACGGCAAATGGTGAAACAGAAAAGAAGTCAAAATGGCAATTTGTCGTTTTTTGGTCGCTTCACCTCCCACAAAAAAATTTATAAAAAGTCATACACACCCCAGAAAGGTATCAAAGTACAGATCATGATGCAAAAAATGAGCCTTCACACAGCTCCATACACATATACACTGACGAGCAAAAGTGTAACAGTGTTTTGAACTTTCAGGCTCCATATCTCACCATCTACTACAGCTTCAAATGTAAGACTACTATAATTTTATAGACAATCATCTTGGCCATCTCATACATTAATTGGACTTGCAACTATTTAGCATATAATTACTTATGCAGATTCTTGTCATGTGACTGCATTGTTACTGTTTTGCTCCTAAAATTCTATATTTAAATTTTTATTATTTTGTTAGTATTTTGTAAATCTACCTTTGGCTTTCAACACTGCCTGAATCATTCAGCACATGCTCTCAGTCAGATTCAAGCATGTCTTGACCGAAAACTATTCCCAGGTCTCTTGTACACGTTCTCATTGTTGGTGTATACTGGTCGACTCACTTGGGTACAGACACAGCTTTTTCTGTAACTATACCCAAAAGTGTTCAATTGGGTTGAGGTCTGGGGATTGTGGGGGCCAATCAGCACCTCTACTTTATTGTCATTGAACCATGTCTTCACTAATCTCGACGTACGCTTCGGGTTGTTGTCCTACTGGAACATTGTGTCGTCCTTTTCATACCCATAGTGCTCGAGTGTAGGAAGTATCTTGTCTTGTAGGATTGTCACATATTCCTTAGCACTGAGACCACCATCGATCCTGGTCAAGTATCCAACATCTTTGTCTATGAAACAACCCCATATTCACAGGCTTCTCCACTGAACTTGACAGTTCCTTCAATTTCTCGGTTAGCCACCTTTTCCATTGTTTCTTCCAGACCCATTTGCACCCAGTCTATTGACTTTCCTCTAATCTCTCCTAATCACCTGTTTCCAATCTTCTACTGTCCATACTTTTTTTTTTCTTATGATGATATTGAAGTTGAGGTGTCTTCACCTTTTTTCGGGCCACCATTCCAGAATTTTGTAATGTGCATTGCTTTGCACAGTGCTTGTATGGACATCTGTGATCTCACTCTTACAAAGCATAGGAGCCACCTCCACTGCAGTGTTTCTCACTTGTTGACTGATATTTTACCTCTTGGTCTTCAAATGGATGGCCAGACTTAATTTCGTATTCTTCCAATTGTCATGGCACTCGCATGATGCAGTTTGGCAATTTTCTTGGCCAGGATACCACTATAGATGAGCTGAATGATGCTGTTTCTCTTTTCTTGGGAAAACTTCTTCATGGCTGCTCCTAGATTTTAACAAGTGACCTTTCACTTGAGAATTAACCTAATAATTACACTGAGCTATTACAGAATTAGAGAACAGGTTGTAATTTGTAATATACAAGAAGGAAAAGATTGTTCCACCACTTGAAGCAAAACAATAACCATGCAGAATCTGCATAACTAATCATATACTAAATAGTTGCAAGTTCAATTAATGGATGAGGTAGCCAAGATGATTGTTTATAAGGCCCCTTTCACACGAGTGAGTTTTCCGCGCAGGTGCAATGCATGAGGTGAACGTATAGCACCCGCACTGAATCCTGACCCATTCATTTCAATGGGTCTGTGTACATGAGCAGTTTTTTTTTCACGCATTACTTCTGCATTGCGTGAAAATCGCAGCATGTTCTATATTCTGCGTTTTTCACGCAGCCCTGGTCTCATAGAAGTGAATGGGGCTGCATGAAAAACGCATTGCATCCGGATGCAATACGTTGTGTTTTAAACGCAAGTAACTTAGCAACAGTGAAGGAATTTTCAACAGGAAGGAGTGTTTCTCTGTGTGTGGTTTCAGCTAGTGCACAGAGGAAAAGTCTGTTTGGAGAGGTTCCTGCCCTCGGAGAGCATATTTCAAAATGCTGAAGGCCCCCAAATCCATGGATGTGGAGAAGCTGATTGTCCTAGTCCAGGAGAGACCCTGCATTTGGGACACAAGATCTGGGGAATATCACGACCTCTACAAAAAAGATGCATGGTTGGAAATTACCCACGAGCTGTTTTCAAGTGTATGGGCCAAAATGAAAGACCAGAGTCGCCAGGTAAGTGGCCAATCTATACATGTGTGATCCTTGCTGTCCTCCCTAGCATAGCACATGTCATACGCTGTCCTCCCTAGCATAGCACATATCATACGCTGTCCTCCCTAGCATAGCACATGTCATACACTGTCCTCCCTAGCATAGCACATGTCATATGCTGTCTTCCCTAGCATAGCACATGTCATACGCTGTCTTCCCAAGCATAGCACATGTCATATGCTGTCCCCACTAGCATAACACATATCATATGCTGTCCTCCCTATAATTTTTTTTGGAAATGTACCATTATTGTAAATTTTTTTTAAGTGGATAAAGTGAAGAATTGGCCGAGCTGCAGGGACCAGTTCCGCAAAGAAATTCATCACCAAGGCCGCAGTGGGTCAGGGCCACTAAAGAAAAGGCCCTACAAACTTCATGAACAACTCATCTTCCTGCGTGATATCATAAAGCTGTGTCCGTAAGTTAATTCTAAACAGTGACCACTACATGTTTATTAATGTACACTGTATGTCGGCTATGTTGTTAATTTTATAAACAATTAATAACTTTGAAATGTCAGTTGCCGATAGCAACCAAGCCGATTCCTCTTTTCATTTGCAAAAGTAGGTGGCCAACATTACAAGTGGAATCTGATGCTTTGCTATGGCCAGCTATGACACTTCTAATTTACCCAATGTTGCTAAATAACCACATATGTAATATGTTGGTTTATGAATGTATAAGTATGTGATAGATGTTGTTTGGTGATTATACTAATATTATACTATTTTTTCTAAAAAATGTGTGCTCATCTTCTGTTATTTTAAAATGTGAAGAACGGAGGACAACCTTGAGGAGGAAACAGTAGCGGACCCTCCGCAGCACTCAAGTACCTGCGAGGAGGAGATTGCCTCTTCACAAGCTCTTCCACAGAGTGGTGAAGAACCTAGCACCACAGTGCCCTCACGTCCTGCAGCTTCGGGAGTGGACCCCCCTCCCCCCCACTTTTACGTTGCAAATCCGCCAGAAACGCCATATGCCTACAGCCGAAGCATTGGTCAATACGCAGGTCCTAGACTATTTATCTAGAGCCCGCCAAGAAGACCACTTCGATCTGTTTGGCCGAACTATGGCGCCTCATTTGAGGAACCTGTCTCAAATTTGATGAACGATTGTTGTGAAAGCAAGCCGCTTTAGGAATAGTTTTGGAGGCAGCAACTCCTCCTAATGACCCCACAGAAATATTTGTGGCTCTTGAAAACTGGTGCACCCATGGGCACCTAACTGGCCCCTGGCCAATGCCAACTCCCCCAATTTCCCAGTGATCGACACAATACCCTCCTCCAAGGGAACATTATGTCCCACAAAGTCAACCATATGGACAAACATATTATGGTGAGACCTCATATTGCCAGCCTGCCCCCTCCGCATCACAGCCAGGCCCATCTGAACAATCAGTACCTGCATACCAAACCACCTACCATGGCACTCAGTTTCAGGGTCCACCATCGTCACCTGGGCGTTTTTACTATTTGTAATTTTTATTTTGACTTAATTGTTTATTTTATTTGTTACCTTACGAATAAGTGAAGGTGACGACTCTCTGTAAAAATAAACTGATTTTTATTTTCGTGTATTTTATTATTGTTTTCTTTATTATATATAGTGCATAATGATATTTATGTATGACAAACACATTAAACGGATTAATATTTAGCAATTTTATAAAAAAACAAATGTGACCAAAAGACACTTACAATATAAATATGATTTTTATTAAATTTAAACACACAAATTTAACATTTCTTAGCAACAGTATTAGAGATGAGCGAATCTGTTCGCCGCTTCGTAGATTCGATACGAATATTGTAAATTTTCCGCTGCAAAGCGAATCCGGATTTTTTGAGATTCGTTTCGTTAGATTCGAAAATGTTCTTAAAGCTTTCTACGCATTCGCTACGTACTTGTCCGATAAATTGTATGCTAATGTTACATATAAGTTACTTCATACGCTGATGCATACGAATTCAGTTAATTAGCGAACTTTTACTGTTCGTTATTCGTGCGGCAAAAAGCCCGAGAAGAAAGCGGTCACCTGACCTAGTGGGAAGGGATTGCTCTGATTGGCTCAGGCTCAGTAAGCCAGTGACGCATCAGTTGTGCTGCGACTGCTGAGACGAGCAGAAGCACTGTCTGTGAAGTAGTGAGAGACAGAGAACTGTTTTGTAAAAATTGGGGTGTAATTGTTCTAGGAATCCATATTACACATATCAGGGATACTGCAGGGCCAGTGCAGGGCTAGTAATTAATCAGACAGGGAGAGAGATAGGGAGAGAGACAAAGACCAGCTGCAGGGCCACAGTAAAGTGAAAAATGTCTGGCATGGAAAAGCAAAAGGGCTCCAGCCAGACCTCGAGCTCCAAAAAAAAAGGAGAAGGTGGCACAGGGCAGCAGTGCCAAAGGACTTGTAGCCGTAGCTTCTACTTGTAGAATACGTAATAGTTGGCCACTGTTCCACCAGGCTAACCCACCAAGGCGCATAATTGTAGTGGAGGAGAAAGTGGATGAGGTAGTGGAGTGGATGCCACACTCATCTCAATCACAGCCGGATGATCTGCTGTCATCTGCTGATACAGTATCATGTAGCCAGGGGTCAGACTCAGAGCTTTCCTCCTGCTCCACCATTCCGCTCCAGAAAAGCCCGTCATTTTCGTACGCAATTTGTACGCTCATGCATACGTGTTCACATAAGTTGCGTACCATTAACAACTGTACGTTCGTTATTAGTGCACAGCTTCGCCGAATAGATTCGTATGAGGTATGAATCTTTTGAAAAGTTTGACGAACATTCGGCGAAGCAAATTTTTAATGATTCGCTCATCTCTAAACAGTATTAATACAATTATAACATAGTAACATAGTTTATAAGGCCGAATAAAGACATCTGTCCATCTAGTTCGGCCTGTTTTCCTACAAGTTGATCCAGAGGAAGGCAAAAAAACCCTGTGAGGTAGAAGCCAATTTTCCCCACTTTAGGGGAAAAAATTCCTTCCCGACTCCAATCAGGCAATCAGAATTACTCCCTGGATCAACGACCAATCTCTAGTAACTATAACCTGCAATATTATTACACTCCAGAAATACATCCAGGCCCCTCTTGAACCCTTTTAGTGAACTTACCGTCACCACCTCCTCAGGCAGAATTCCATAGTCTCACTGCTCTTACCATAAAGAATCGTCTTCTATGTTTGTGTACATACCTTCTTTCCTCCAGACGCAGAGGATGTCCCCTCGTCACAGTCACAGTCCTGGGGATAAATAGATCATGGGAGAGATCTCTGTACTGACCTCTGATATATTTATACATAGTTATTAGATCTCCCCTCAGTCGTCTTTTTTCTAAAGTGAATAACCCTAATTTTGATAATCTTTCTGGGTACTGTAGTCCACCCATTCCAGTTATTACTTTAGTTGCCCTCCTCTGAACCCTCTCCAGCTCTGCTATGTCTGCTTTGTTCACAGGAGCCCAGAACTGTACACAGTACTCCATGTGTGGTCTGACTAGTGATTTGTAAAGTGGCAGGACTATGTTCTCATCACGGGCATCTGTGCCTCTTTTGATGCAACCCATTATCTTATTGGCCTTGGCAGCAGCTGTCTGACACTGGTTTCTACAGCTTAGTTTGCTGTTCACTAAAATTCCTAGGTCCTTTTCCATGTCAGAGTTACCTAATATTTTACCATTTAGTATGTACTGGTGACTTGCATTATTCCTTCCCATATGCATAACCTTACATTTGTCAGTGTTAAACCTCATCTGCCACTTCTCTGCCCAAGCCTCCAGTCTATCCAGATCCATCTGTAGCAGTGTACTGTCCTCTTCTGTGTTAATTACTTTACACAGTTTAGTGTAATCTGCAAAAATTGATATTTTACTGTGCAAGCTTTCTACAAGATCATTAATAAATATATTGAAGAGAATAGGGCCCAATACTGACCCCTGTGGTACCCCACTAGTGACAGTGACCCAATCTGAATATGTGCCGTTAATAACCACCCTCTGTTTTCTATCACTGAGCCAGTTATTTACCCACATACAGATATTTTCTCCCAGGCCAAGCATTCATTTTATATACTAACCTTTTATGTGGTACCGTGTCAAATGCTTTGGAGAAGTCCAGATATACGACATCCATTGATTCGCCGCGGTCCAGTCTAGAACTTACCTCCTCATAGAAACTGATTAAATTGGTTTGACATGACCGATCCCTCATGAAGCCATGCTGATATGGAGTTATTTGCTTGTTTTCATTGAGGTACTCCAAGATAGCATCTCTTAGAAAACCCTCAAACAGTTTACCCACGACAGATGTTAAACTTACCGGCCTATAGTTCCCAGGCTCTGTTTTTGGACCCTTTTTGAATATTGGCACCACATTTGCTATGCGGCAATCCTGTGGAACACTCCCTGTCAGTATAGAGTCCTTAAATATCAGAAATAAGGGTCTGGCGATGACATTACTTAATTCTCTTAGGATACGGGGGTGTATGCCATCAGGTCCTGGCGATTTGTCTATTTTAATCTTTTTAAGACGCAACTCTACTTCTTCCTGGGTCAATTATGACACATGTAATCATAGTGTTGAGTAATTATTAATGAAGCAAACTAACTTTATTAATGATGATTCTGATACTGGTATACATATACTTCTAAAATGTGAACATTATAGTAATGAGGTATTAGTACATATTTCACATACTGTGTTCCAAACAATTATATGTCAGCAAAATATGTAATCTCGCAACCCACGTCAAGGGTCCTCTTTATCTTACAAGTCCCTAAGTCCATAACTAAAAAATACAAATACTAACTTAAAAAAACCAAAACATCCCGGTTGTAAAAAAAAATACAAAAAAACATATCTGGGGGGCGTGGCTAACCAGGGATGTGAGCGGACATGTGCTGTGTGAGCTCCCGGGACTCCTCGTCTTATTATCCTGTTCATTTATAACTCCACTGAAGTTACTTACCATCCAAGTGGACCTTTTACCTGCGGGAAGGCCACAGGGAAGCACTGGAGCGTTTATTTGGAGCCATGACCAAGAAAAAGGATCAAAAGAGTTCGGAGCGGGAGATCCAAGATTGCGCCGGAGCGGGAACCCCACGCTTGAACCGCTTGGCTGTGGCGCAGCAAACAGCGGCAGCAAAGTTAGGAAAGTTTGCCCGGGTAGACCGGGGGCAGTGGGAGGCTGGAGCGGTACGTGATAAATTTCCCACTGATCCAGAAGGAGCAGAGGAAGACTCGGATGTGGACTGGGCTGATGCCCCAGAAGGCAGAAAGTGGAGAGTGAGGCCTGGAGAAGACGCCAGGGGTAGGCCGGAGGATGCAGAGGGTGATACCGATTCTGATGAACCCACGCTCAAAGATGTAATGAAGGCTATCACTCGGTGTGGTAGGTCTCTGTCTACGTTGAATATGCAAGTTGGGGGTATAAAAGAAGATATCGCCATAGTGCGACATGACATCAAGAAGTTGGCTGAACGTACAACGGCCCTGGAGGACAGGGTAGGGGACATGGAGGACGTTATAATCCCCATGCAGAGAACTGTGGGGGAACACGAAAGAAAAATAGAGGCTCTGGCTGCCAAACAAGATGATCTAGAAAATAGGCTACACCGCAATAATGTGAGGGCAGTGGGCATACCTGAGAAAGTGGAGGGGACGAACCCCATGGAATTCTTTGAGCAATGGCTGCGAGATACATTTGGAGCAGCTTCCCTGACACCACTGTTCGCAGTAGAGCGGGCCCATAGAGTCCCCACGAGACCCCTGCCTCCAGGGAACCCCCCAAGGCCTGTTCTCATGAAGATTCTTCATTATAGGGACAGAGATCTCATCTTACGCCTGGCACGGGACAAACCAGATTTATCCCGTGCCAATGGTGTCGCTGTTTCCAGACTACTCCTTGGAAGTGCAAAAAAAGAGGGCGCGTTTTCTGGATGTGAAGCGGCGACTGAGGAACCTGAGTCTTCCATATTCGATGATATATCCGGCTAAGCTGAGGATCGTGGCGGTGGGATCAACTCATTTCTTTGATATTCCTAAGGAGGCAATGAAATGGCTGGATCGGAATGAGAGTCAACATAGAGAAGAAGCTGTTCAAGACCAGTGACTGGTTCCGTATAATCTTATGATGCCTGATTGATCCAAAATGTGCCGTTTGCTTTGTGCTCTGTATTTGCCATGATGTGGACTTGTACTGTTCGGCTACTGAGAGACATGTTTGATACTATATCTGAACTGCGCTTGGATGTTCTGTTCTGCATGCCCACCGATTTTAAGGGAGCGAGTAGATATCCCATGTTTTTGATATGTGTGGAGGTTGGGGAGTACCGGGAGTGTGGAGCATTTCAGTTTGGGTGTTTGTTTTGTGTTCTGTTGACATCTAATCAATCTGAGATAATTTTTTGGAGGTTAGGTTGGGCATTGTAGGGGTTGCTCTCCTGGCAAGATGGTGTTATACCCACGGGCTCTGGTGCCGGTACTGAAGTGTTATAGTGGGAGCTTGCTTGGGAGATCACTCATGCTTACAGTGGGAGGGTGGGGAGGGGGGATTTTGGTTTCTTTGGGGATTTCTGTTATCTTAGGGTTTCGCTGGCAAGGTAATTTGTATGTTTCAACCGTATGGGATACACCGTCACTACGGTTTGCTTATACTGTGAAATGTGTGTCCGGGGGTGGGCATGGAGAGTTGTTGGGGCATGAGCACTGCGGTATCCTGACTCATTCACTACATTGTCTTGATGGCGGATAAGATTTGTTTTCTCAGTTGGAATGTGCGAGGCTTGAAAGAACCAACTAAGCGTAGAGCATTGTGGGACAGTTTAAAGCAGTACCAACCGCTTATTTGCTGTCTGCAGGAAACTCACCTGATGGTGGAACAAACTGCTTTGCTGTCTGCGGCATGGATAGGCCATGCTTACCACTCAGTGTACTCCACATATGCGAGAGGAGTCAGTATTCTTGTGCATCGTTCTATAGTATTTGAATGCTTGGCTAGTGAGGTGGATCGGGAGGGCTGTTACGTTTGCCTCTTTTGCAAGGTATTTAATGTTGACTGTATAATAATAGGGATATATATACCGCCCCCCTAATCTTCCACTGTGTTATATAAAGTTCTGAGATTTGTCGCTAGATATGCTAATGTGCCGGTATTGATCATGGGGGACTTTAATATGACTCCCTGCCCGCGGCTAGATAGATTTACCCCACACGGGCAGTCGTTACCCTTGGAAACATCAGTGCTGGGGAGACTACTGGAGGAGGCTGAATTAATAGATCTATGGCGGTGCAGGAACCCCACTGCTCAATGCTTTTCTTGTTGTTCTAGTACGTACCGGTCTCTGTCCAGGATTGACTTGATGATTGGCAATGATAAGATGGGTTGCCTAGTGCGGGATGTTCAATACCTGCCTAGACGGATTTCGGATCATTCGCCTATGATGCTATCTGCGGCCTTGCTGCCTTCATGGCTTCGGACTGGATCTCAGTGGAGATTTAATCCGTTTTGGCTGCAGGTCATGGAAGATGTTGAGGGCATAAGGTATAGGATCATTGAATTCTTCAATGTTAATGAGGGTACGGCCTCAAAAGCGGTAGTATGGGAGACAGCAAAGGCATACATTAGAGGGTTACTTATGGCGGAAATTAACAGGACTAAAAACAAAACCAAAGCTAAAACTAGGGACCTGGAGTCTACGCTGCAGTTAAAAGAAGGGGATTATTTAGCCGACCCAACGGAGGAGGCAGCTAGGGTGTGGAAAATGGCTCAAAAAGATCTGGATGACCAATTGCTTACTTTGGCTCATAATAAATGATTTTTCCAAAAGCAAGCATACTATGAGGAGGGAGAAAGAGGAGGGCTCTTTTCTAGCATTAGCTATATTGTCTAAACCCCATAGGAATACTGTTTATGTGACGGCCTTACAAACTAGTGGGACCTTGTGTACTAAGCCAGAGGAGGTTTTGGGGGTTTTTCATGATTTTTATGCCACATTATATCAATCTAAAGCTAATCCCACGGCGGAAGAACTTGATGCTTTTTTGTCACCACTACCGCTACAGAGATTAAG
This sequence comes from Rhinella marina, assembly GCA_900303285.1. Taxonomy (NCBI): domain Eukaryota; kingdom Metazoa; phylum Chordata; class Amphibia; order Anura; family Bufonidae; genus Rhinella; species Rhinella marina. The sequence continues at coordinate 43,022 of ONZH01009530.1, forward strand.
TGCAGAACAAAAGGAATTGTTAGAAGCACCTTTCAAACTCCCAGAATTGGAGGAGACCTTAAAAGCTATGTCAAATAATAAGTCTCCGGGAGTAGATGGGTTGCCTGCAGAGCTATTTCATACATATGGGGCACAACTGCTCCCCCACTTACTCGGGGTATTTGAGGAGGCACTTGAGGAGGGTAAGCTTCCAGAGTCTATGAATCAGGCCATCATAGCTGTACTCCCGAAAGAGGGCAAAGATTTATTGCTGGCCGAATCATATCGACCTATTTCCCTGCTTACTGTGGATGTCAAGTTGTTGGCCAAAATGATGGCCAATAGGTTGTCATCGGTCATATCGCATATTATACATCCTGATCAGGCAGGTTTTATGCCCAATATGTCTACAGCGGTAAACATACGTAGACTATTCCTGAATATTCAGGCAGGCCAGGTTCACACCTTGGATGCGGCGGTCGCGTCTCTTGACGCGGCCAAAGCATTCGATAGTGTGGAATGGCGTTATTTATGGGCAGTGTTAGATAGGCTAGGTTTTGGGCGGAAATTTATTTCCTGGATAAAGCTTCTTTATTCATCCCCCACTGCAAGAATAAGGGCCAATGGCATGCTGTCTGATGTCTTTCCACTCTTTTGTGACACCAGACAAGGGTGCCCATTGTCGCCGTTATTATTTGCAATTGCAATTGAACCTCTTGCAGCAGCATTACGATCGGCAGATGATGTGAAGGGATTTGAGTATGGGGTGGTCTGTGAGAAAGTGGCGTTATACGCAGATGATTTGTTGTTGTTTTTGGAAGATTGGACTCAGTCTTTACCCCAAGCTATTAATATTATTGATTCCTTTGGTGGCCTTTCAGGGTTACGAATTAATTGGTCTAAATCTTCCCTCATGCCACTTCATAGGACTGGAAATGTGACAGCAGTGACATCCTCTAACTTGCAGATAGTGATGGAGATGAAATATCTGGGTATTAGGGTAACGCCAACTGATAAAGATTATGAAAGATTGAATGTGGAGCCCCTATTGATCTCCTTTCAGTGTAAAGTGCAGGTGTGGACTAGGCTCTCGCTGTCAATGATAGGGAGGATAAATCTCATTAAGATGGTTCTGATGCCGCAGTTGCTCTATGTGCTCCACAACGCTCCACGGTGGATTCCCATTCGAGTTTTTCACAAGGTGAATTCTATATTTAGAGATCTGATATGGAAAAGGGGCATTCCTCGTATTAAACTGGAAACGTTGCAAAGGGCCAAATCAGACAGTGGCTTGGGGGTTCCAAACCCCTGGCTGTATTACTTAGCCTCCCAATTGCAGCATATTAGGGGATGGGGGGATGTAGCGAGCCTTAACAAGTCTGGTAAGATTGTGCGGTTTCTTTTGGGAACAAAGGAAAAAACAAAACAGTGCAGCAGCACTCTGCAAACGCAAATAATGTACAATAATGCCATAGTCATATAAAACATTTTGGTACTAGTACTATGCTTATTTTGCAAAATTGAGAATCTTGGCAAATCATTTTGTACAAAGTAGCCCCCTTTTTTTGCAGTTCTTTTGGGAACAGACTCATTATTGGAAGCATTGGAGGGCGGTTCTTTCTCCTCCAAAAGTACTGTTTACCCATGATTATATAATATACATAGAGTATTGTGGAAGGTTAGAGATGTAGCCGACACAGTGGGATACTCGGAATTTACCCCTATCTGGCCCAATCTTATGTATCCAGAGGTACGAAAAGTAGACAGCCTGCCATTGTGGAAGGAAAAGGGGTTGATATATCTTAAGCAGTTATATACAGGAGGGCTACTTAAGTCCTTTTCGCAAATGCAGCAAGAATTCCAGTTGCCAGGCACCTCCTTTTTCAAATACTTACAGATACGGCATGCCTTACAAACTCAAGGGAAATCTGTCAAAATTGAACTGGCACCTAACAACTCCATTCTGGCATTGACTAGTACTAGTGGAGGAACGGGGGGAGTTATATCCTTACACTATACTTACCTACTGGACAAGTATCATAAAAAACATCCTACGCCTTTATTTGACAAGTGGAAAATGGATGTGCCTGAGCTGAACGAGGATCGGTGGTCGGAAATTCTGAAAAATTTCTTGGATATTACGGTTAGCGAGGCACAGAGGGTTTCTCAGGTATTCATAGGGTGTATAGGACCCCGAAGTTGTTGAAGATTATGGGGTATAGAGTTGATGATAATTGCCCGAGATGTGAGGCCCCATCTGCGGGGTTGATCCACTTGATGTGGAATTGTCCAGGTCTCCGACGGTATTGGAGGGAGGTGGTAAGTCTAATTAGTGATCGTTTTCAAATACAGTTGGGAGAATCCATACTCATATGTATATTGGGCTGTGTAGGGTCGTTGGATGTGGGGTGGGGGCACAAAATAGCTATAATGCGGCTCCTGTATCAGGCCCGAAAGCTCATTGCTTTTCATTGGATAGATCCAGAACCGCCATCCATTCAAGAGCTTCAGGGGAGAGTGAGACATCTGATTAAAATGGAGAAATATGTATATAAGAAGAGGGGTAGCATCAAAAAGTTTGAAAAAGTCTGGAATCACTGGATAGAAAATGATCGTTCAGAAAGGTCGCAGTAAATGAAGGACAGCTCTGGGTCATGAAACTTAGGTGTGAGAAGGAATAGAAGAAGGGAGGGGTGGTAAACCTCTTTGGAAAGAGGGGAGGGTATATTTGGAAAGGAATAAGGCCTAGTTGATCTAAATGTATGTGAACTCATCCTATTGCTGTTGATCTGCGTAGAAGGTGCTTAGAAGCTAAATATAGAATTAAGGACACACAGTCTGGATGTACTTTATGGTTTTATTTTCTTTGCAGATATACGTATGTATTATAGTGGATGACAATTTGCCTTGCCTGGTTACCCTGTTTGTCTGGGGGGTGGAGGGAAAGGGAGGGGGAGGGATTGGGGATTGTATTGTACTATGTATAAAATGTCTGAAAAATTCTAATAAAAATTATCTGATTCAGAAAAAAACATATCTGGCTATTACAACCTTCCACTTGTACAGTCATGGCCAAAAGTTTTGAGAATGATAGAAATATTAATTTTTACAAAGTCTACTGCTTCAGTTTTTATAATGGCAATTTGCATATACTCCAGAATGTTATAAAGAGTGATCAGGTTAACAGCAATTACTTGCAAAGTCAATATTTGCCTAGAAAATGAACTTTATCCCCCAAAACACATTTCAACATCATTGCAGCCCTGCCTTAAAAGGACCAGCTAACATCGTTTCAGTGATTGCTCCATTAACACAGGTGTGGGTGTTGATGAGGACAGGGCTGGAGATCAATCTGTCACGATTAAGTAAGAATGACACCACTGGACACTTTAAAAGGAGCCTGGTGCTTGGCATCATTGTTTCTCTTCTGTTAACCATGGTTATCTCTAAAGAAACACGTGCAGTCATCATTGCACTGCACAAAAATGGCCTAACAGGGAAGAGTATCGCAGCTAGAAAGATTGCACCTCAGTCAACAATCTATCGCATCATCAAGAACTTCAAGGAGAGAGGTTCCATTGTTGCCAAAAAGGCTCCAGGGCGCCCAAGAAAGACCAGCAAGCGCCAGGACCGTTTCTTAAAAGTGTTTCAGCTGCGGGATTGGTCTACCAGCAGTGCAGAGCTTGCTCAGGAATGGCAGCAGGCAGGTGTGAGTGCATCTGCACGCACTGTGAGGCGGAGACTCTTGGAGCAAGGCCTGGTCTCAAGGAGGGCAGCAAAGAAGCCACTTCTCTCCAGAAAAAACATCAGGGACAGACTGATATTCTGCAAAAGGTACAGGGAGTGGACTGCTGAGGACTGGGGTAAAGTCATTTTCTCTGATGAATCCCCTTTTCGATTGTTTGGGACATCTGGAAAACAGCTTAGGCTACTTTCACACTAGCGTTTTAAAATTCCGGTATTGAGTTCCGTCATAGGGGCTCAATACCGGAATAAAACGCTTCAGTTTTGTCCCCATTCATTGTCAATGGGGACAAAACTGAACTGAAGACAACGGAATGCTCCTGAAAGCATTCCGTTCCGCCTTCAGACCGGAGAACAAACCGCAGCATGCTGCGGTTTGCTCTCCGGTCCAGGCATCCGCACCAAGACGGATCCGGAATGACCCCCAATGCAAGTCAATGGGGGCGGATCCGTCTGGTGTGACCACAATGGTAACCAGATTCGCCCTCCATTGACTTTCAATGGAGTTCATGACGGATCCGGCTACACATACACACAATACACACATAGACATACACATAAACATAAACATACACAGACATATACACATACAAATACACATACATACTTACATGCTCCCCGGCAGGTCTTCTGAGCGCCGGAGGGACAGGTCGGCGCACACAGATGACGATTCCACCAGGCGCCCAGCAGAGGGCGCTGTGGGGAATCGTCACCTGTGCGAGCCGTCCTGCTACTCTGGCGCGCCGAAGACCTGCCGGGAGCATGTAAGTATGTATGTGTATTTGTTTGTCTATATGTGTGTGTGTCTGTGTGTATGTATGTACTGTGTGACATGTGTGGGGCCGGAGCGCGGTTCCGGCTCCACACATGTCGCTGCGGCAGTCCTGATCAGGCAGCACCCTTCACCTGCCGGATCAGGCCTGCCGCTAGTGTGAAAGTAGCCTTATTCGGAGAAGACGAGGTGAGCGCTACCACCAGTCTTGTCTCATGCCAACTGTAAAGCATCCTGAAACCATTCATGTATGGGGTTGCTTCTCAGCCAAGGGAATCGGCTCTCTCACAGTCTTGCCTAAAAACACAGCCATGAATAAAGAATGGTACCAGAATGTCCTCCGAGAGCAACTTCGCCCAACCGTCCAAGAGCAGTTTGGCGATCAACAATGCCTTTTCCAGCATGATGGAGCACCTTGCCATAAAGCAAAGGTGATAACTAAATGGATCAGGGAACAAAACATAGAGATTTTGGGTCCATGGCCTGGAAACTCCCCAGATCTTAATCCCATTGAGAACTTGTGGTCAATCATCAAGAGACGGGTGGACAAACAAAAACCTACAAATTCTGACAAAATGCAAGCATTGATTGTGCAAGAATGGACTGCTATCAGTCAGGATTTGGTCCAGAAGTTGATTGAGAGCATGCCAGGGAGAATTGCAGAGGTCCTGAAGAAGAAGGGTCAACACTGCAAATATTGACTTGCTGCATTAACTCATTCTAACTGTTAAACTATAAGCTTTTGTTACTCATAATATGATTGCAATTATATTTCTGTATGTGATAAAAACATCTGACAAACACACATAAAAACCAGAGGGCAGCAGATCATGTGAAAATATAATATTTGTGTCATTCTCAAAACTTTTGGCCATGACTGTAGAGTACTGCTGCTGGAAAGGAACAGAACCAAGAGGGGACATAAAATAATCTGATAATAACTCACTCTAAGTCCAGCAGATCCTGATCTTCCAAGGTGGTAAGGGTCTGTTTCAGATGTCGACCTATCCACTTGGGCCTCTTCATCAGGAGTCGACTCATAGGTGTGTATGTACTTGTGCAGCACTACACATGCCTTGATGACCACATTCACATTATCTGGGGCCAGCTGTATGGCGGAAAGAAAAACATGCCATTTGCTTGAAAAAATTCCAAAGGCACACTCCACAAACCTTCTGGCACCACTTAAATGAAAATTAAATGTATGCCTCTTTTCATCCAAACCTCGCCTTGGAAAGGGACGCATGAGGTTGGTAGAAAGGGCAAACCCCTCTTCTCCTACAACCACACAAAGTGCAGGTGGACCAGAGGAGCCACGAAAGTTTGCTGGCTGTGGTATGTCCAGTTGGTTGGACTGAAGCCACCGACCCATTCTGGAAGCCCTGAAGATGCGAGCATCTGCAGAACGTCCATAGGACCCAATATCTACAATTAAATACCTGTAGTTTGTATTAGCCAAGGCCATCAAAACTACAGAGAAAAACTGTTTATAATTATAGTATCGGGACCCTGAGTTTGGTGCTTTCTTAACCCGTATGTGCTTCCCATCAAGGGCACCTATACAATTTGAGAATTGTGCCCTCTCAAGAAAGCCCTGGGCTATATCAAGCCACTGCTGCCTGGTTGGATGTGCAGCACTGAAACTTTAAGTTGCAACCAAATGGTGGCACATGTAGCCCGTACTACACCAACAATTGTGGAGGTCCCCATTCAAAAATCAAAATGTAGGGCTCATAAAGAATTGCCAGTCGAAAGATATCTGAAAAGGAAAAAAAATAGCAACAAGAATACACAAATTATTACATGTTGAAAATACTTCAGCATAATTTAAACCGTTTAGCTACAACAAGTTCCAGACCATTAGCATATACACACAGGTGATATATCCTCATTATTACAGCCAGGATTAACCTCCCCCCACGGAACTTTAATATGGTCTGACAAAGATTAAAAAAAAGATATAATACATGTACAATACTATTAAGTACTTATGTACTAAGTACATAGTACTTAGTACTATGTATTGGCAAACAGTGGGTCATTCATATATGAGTCTGATAATATAGTCTTTCCTTAAAGTAATAATTAGATGTTCTTCAGGTGATGCACTCCGCTGCATGTTTGTGTCCTGGAAAGTCAAGGCAGGCCGCAACTCCCCCAACAGCCGATCAAAGGTAGCCAGAGCAATAATTAAAGAACTTAACAGGGTGCACACGGAGGTCAGAATACAAACTAATAAATTGACCTTTGCAGGCCCGCTGTGAAATGATAGGATGTACCCACATCCGCTTCCTCCGCCGTTCCTCCTCTATCATTTCTGGCCGCTGTCCAAAACAACGGAAGACCAGCCAGTGCAAAAACACATGGTCACTCGATGATAAGGTGAAAGTGGACATCCTGCAAAGGAAAATCCAAAAACCCAACACACACACAAGCCAAACAATCCTATCTCCAACAAAAATGGAGCCAGGTGACTCCAGAGGATGGTTTAGTTTTTTTTCACACGCGTTAAAAACGCATGCAATCCGCATGTCACCCACACAGTAAAAACACAATAACGCATGCAATCGCATACAAAACGGACAGCACACACAAGCAAAATTGTGCAATTATCACTGAACGCACCCTGAACGCATCCGGAGCAAAACCGCAACACTTGTGTGAAAGGCCTAAAATGATGGTAGTGTCAATTTTGCAGCTGTAGGGGATGGTGAGATATGAAACCTGAAAGTGTAATCAGTGTAAATAAAAAAATTGGGCTCACAATATGGCAGCACAAAGGAAAAATTAGTTTTTTTTTCAGAGTTTCTACATTTTTTTTAGTATTAAAACGCAAGACAAACTATACAATTGTGGTATCATTGTAATTGTACTGACCCAGAGAATAAAAGTAACAGGTCAGTTTTACTGAATAGGAAACGGTATAAAAAAAAAATATATATATATATATATATATATATATATATATATATACATACATACACAACTGTGGCGGAATGTTTTTAGTTTTTTTATAATTCTACATCATTTGGAATGTTTCCCACATCCCACAAAATCATATGCAACTGTAAACTGTGCCATTAGAAAGTGCATCTAGTCCCAAAAAAAATAAACCCTCATATTGCTATGTTAATGAAAAAATAAAAATGTTATGGCTTTGGGACGGCTGGGAGCAAAAAATGGAAAATCACTTGGTCTGTAAAGGGGTTAAACATTACTGAACATGTGCAGATCTTTCCCTTAGGCCCCATTCACACGTCCGTATGTGTGCACATCCTGGAAAACGGTCAGTTTTTTGCGGATCCGTTGTTCCGCAAAAAGCTCCGTTTTTCCAGGACATCCATTCCGTTTTTCCTTAAAAAACGGAAAGGATGTATCCATATGTCATCCGTTTTTTGCGGATCCGCAAAATACGGAAGGATGAATAACATCTTTTTTTTTCACCCCTCCTGGAACGGAATCCGCAAATACGGATGACATGCGGATGCCTTTCCGCATGTCTTCCGCATTTTTTGCGGATCCATAGACTTTCATTGTGCTACGGACCGCAATTCGGGAGAAAAGTAGGACAGGAGGATTTCTGTTTGCGGATCCGCAAAATGGAACGGAACAGATTAACGGATGCGGACAACATACGGTGCAATGTCCGCAGATTATCAGGACCCATTGAAATGAATGGATCCGCAAAATATCCGCAAAAACCGTCCGCAATTGCGGATGTTTTAAACGAACGTGTGAATGTAGCCTAACTGATGGGAATCACTGACCAAAACACTGACGTGTGATGACGTGTGAATGCACCTTTAGTGTCTCATGATATAGTAAAAATGTCCTCTTAGTACCACCTAACAATCTAACAATAATTATACCCCTTAGTGCCCTTGGATAGTATAATGCCCTCATGGTGTCTCACAATGGAATGGCCCTTAATGCCCCCTTACAGCAGGATGATCCCTTGTATCCACCACATCATTTAATGCTCCTACAGTGCCCCTGACAAAGTGTGAGGACACCGTACTGCCTCCCCATGCAGTATGATGCCTCTAATTGCCCACATACAGTAGGATGATTTCTTAAAGAGGTTGTTTTTAGTTATATGAAAACTCAGGCAACCCCTGTAAATAGCCTGAAAAAAATGACTGAACGGCTACTCACCTGTTTTCTTGCTTGTTTCTTCAAGTGCTGAGCTCCAGTCCTCCCGAAGCTGACATCATTTTCTGATGTTCCAAATACAGGTCATCACTGCACCCAATCGCTGGCCTCAACCGTGCGCAGGAAGTCTATGCTGAGGCCAGTGATTGACTGTAGTGATGACCTGTGTGCACAGAATATCACCACTGCAGCCGGCAAAACAAAAACAAAAAGCAGCAGTGAGGACCGGAGCACATCGCAGGAAGTAGCAGAGGAGAAAACGGGTGAGTATAAAAGTGTCTTGTGAAAGTATTCGGCCCCCTGGCACTTTTCAACCTTTTGCCACATTTCAGGCTTCAAACAAAAAGATATAACATTTTAAATTTTTGGTGAAGAATCAACAACAAGTGGGTCACAATTGTGAAGTGGAACGAAATTTATTGGATCATTTAAACTTTTTTGTAATAATAAAACTGAAAAGTGGGGCGTGCAAAATTATTCGGCCCATTTACTTTCAGTTCAGAAAACTCACTCCAGAAGTTCATTGAGGATTTCTGAATGATCCAATGTTGTCCTAAATGACTGATGAAGATAAATAGAATCCACGTGTGTGTAATCAAGTCTCCGTATAAATGCACCTGCTCTGTGATAGTCCCAGGGTTCTGTTTAAAGCACAGAGAGCATCATGAAGACCAAGGAACACACCAGGCAGGTCCGTGATACTGTTGTGGAGAAGTTTAAAGCCGGATTTGGATACCAAAAGATTTCCCAAGCTTTAAACATCCCAATGAGCACTGTTCAAGCAATCATATTGAAATGTAAGGAATATCAGACCACTGCAAATCTACCAAGACCCGGCCGTCCCTCTAAACTTTCATCTCAAACAAGGAGAAGACTGATCAGAGATGCAGCCAAGAGGCCCATAATCACTCTGGATGAACTGCAGAGATCTACAGCTGAGGTGGGAGAGTCTGTCCATAGGACAACAATCAGTCGAACACTTCACAAATCTGGCCTTTATGGAAGAGTGGCAAGAAGAAAGCCATTTCTCAAAGATATCCATAAAATGTCTTGTTTACAGTTTGCCACAAGCCACCTGGGAGACACCAAACATGTGGAAGAAGGTGCTCTGGTCAGATGAAACCAAAATCACTCAATCAAAAACTTTTTGAAAACAATGCAAAACAATATGTTTGGCGTAAATGCAACACAGCTCATCACCCTGAACACACCATCCCCACTGTCAAACATGGTGGTGGCAGAATCATGGTTTGGGCCTGCTTTTCATCAGGGAAGATGGTTAAAATTGATGGGAAGATGGATGGAGACAAATACAGGACCATTCTGGCTGAAAACCTGTTGGAGTCTGCAAAAGACCTGAGACTAGGACGGAGATTTATCTTCCAACAAGACAATGATCCCAAACATAAAGCAAAATCTACAATGGAATGGTTCAAAAATAAACGTATCCAGGTCTTAGAATGGCCAAGTCAAAGTCCAGACCTGAATCCAATTGAGAATATGTGGAAAGACCTGAAAACTGCTGTTCACAAACGCTCTCCATCCAACCTCAAAGAGCTCGAGCTGTTTTGCAAGGAAGAATGGGCAAGAATTTCAGTCTCTAAATGTGCAAAACTGATAGAGACATACCCCAAGCGACTTGCAGCGGTAATTGCAGCAAAAGGTGGTGCAACAAAGTATTAATGCAAGGGGGCCGAATAATTTTGCACGCCCCACTTTTCAGTTTTATTATTACAAAAAAGTTTAAATGATCCAATAAATTTCGTTCCACTTCAGAATTGTCACCCACTTGTTGTTCATTCTTCACCAAAAATTTTAAATGTATATCTTTTTGTTTGAAACCTGAAATGTGGCAAAAGGTTGAAAAGTTCCAGGGGGCCGAATACTTTCGCAAGGCACTGTATATTCATTTGTTATTTCAGACAGTTTACAGTGGTTGTCTGAGTTTTTATATACAGTAATTTGGACAACCCCTTTAATTTCCCTTTCACACAGAATGAGGCCCCTTTAAGTGCCCCAACACAATGTGATATCCTCTAAGTGCCCCCTTTCACAGTATGACTTCACCTTAAATGCCCCTTCACAGAGTAATGCCCCCTTAAGTGGCTCCAACACAATATGATGTCTCTTTAAGTTTCCCCCTGCACAGAGTGACGGCCTGTGTCTCCCACACAGTATAATGCCTGTTAAGTGACCGCCACACAGTCCTGTCTGCTCAAAAGTCCCCACAAAGTGTGAATCACCCTTAAGTAGCCCACACACCGAGTAATGTCTCCTTCATAGACTTATACTCCCTTATATTGCATCCCACATAGTGATGCTGCTCTTCATTCACATTCACAGCATCACTGTGTAGTGCTTCCACCTGCTGGCCATAGTAGTTATCTCTCCTCTAAAATATAAGAAGTAATCACAATGTTTGGTGCCTGGTGCTTGCCTCTATTCATTCCTACCCCAGTATAGCACTGCACTGCAGGACTGCAGATACAGCAACTGCTCACTCCTATTTGAGTCTTAGTTTGGCCCCGCTGGCATTTGCAGGTTCAACATCAGGCCAACCTTGCAGATCTAGCTCCATGCATGCTATGTAGTGGTGGAGCCCCAGGTGCCTTCCATTTAATCTGGCCCTGATCACACAGGAGAAGATGCCAAGTACAGTAGTATACAGCACAGTAGTGCACTACAATTACCAGCATGCCAGTACAGAGGAACACACACCCTCTCTGCATGCCAACTGAAATGGTGGTGTGCAGAGAGAGTATCGATATTGTACAAGTCCCTCTTGTGCTTTGATTGGTTGGTATGACAAACGGAACAATAGCAACACATAGAAGAGTGGCGCCACCAACACCCTTCTGTAAACATGATGATGATTGGTGGTGTCCTACATACCTCTATTTGCTTCCATTTGTAGCCCCCTAATTTACAGTGAAAATGCTGTGATTGGCCAGTCACAAATGACTGTCCAATCACATCGATCACCAAAGCTGGGGGGTTGTGAAACCCTCCACCCCCATACGATTAGCCAAGATGGCATGCTGTCAGGGACATTCAATGGCAAAAATAGCAGAAATTAATTCCCCTCCACTTATTTGGTATAACCACATACAAAATGACCTGCACTATCCAATTATCACATACCATATTTTTCGGACTATTAGACGCATCTAGGATTTGGTGGAGGAAAGTAATCAGACCCTCATTCTTCATTAGACCTCAGATAAGACCTCAAAATCAGACCCCAAGCTCCATCAGCCTCAGATCAGACCCTATCAGCCTCATATCATACCACTTTCAGCCTCATATCAGACCCCATCAGTGTCAGATCACACCCATCAGCCTCAGAACAGACTGCATCAGCTTTCGATCAGCCCCAGAACAAACTCTGTCAGCTATAGATTAAAAAAATAAAAATAAACAGTCATTGCATAACTGTAAAAAATGCCATAGACAGCTAGAACAGTGTTGAGTAAGGCTACTTTCACATTATTGGCAGCCTTCTGCGTGCTGCCGCTAGCGCACGTGTGCCGCCAGAAGTCCGCTATGACCCCATTGACTATAATGGGGGCAGACCGGAGGTCTGTCGGCAGCACGGCAAACATGCCGAGAGGTGGCCAGGATAAACCTACGAAATGTTACAACACTAGCGGCTGTTAGGCGTTATACACGTTAACATGTTTACTGCTACCTGTAGGATATATAGATATGACAGTTTATAACCTTTGTTATATTGTTTGTGTCTGAATAAAGTTTGCATTGCCTCAGGAAACATGGTATCAGAAGTGGGATTGGCTTTGGTGTTTTAAAAGCCACTAAAGTCCTAATATCAGAACAAAAATCAACAAGAATTGTGTCACGAGTGGGCTTGTGTCTGGTATCAGATGTTCTGCGCGGCTTTCAATAGTGACATAATTTGACATGCTTTTCCCTTGGTTTGGTTGCTGTTTACCACACCTCTTCCCCTCAGCTGTTGTGGCTGTGGTAATTGTCTTTCTTCTATTTATTCCTTCATCTCCCAGGATTCACTGCGGTTTATAGTTTCTGCTCACTTAGTTGTTTGGAGCTGTTCTTGGCTGAGATCCAGTTGCTGCTATTTCTGCATAAAGATAAGTGTCATTTTACCCTATTGTGTTTATCCGTAGTTTGGAGTCTCCTATTCCTCCATCCTGTTGGAGGAACGGGTTGACTTCTAGCCCTATCACTAACTACAGGGTCAGTTAGAAATTAGGTTCCTGTGTATGATCTCTCCTACCACTGAGGCCTGTTCATACTGGTAGTCAGCCAGGGCCTAGTCTCAGGGATTCCTGCAGGAGGTGACCATTTCACTTCTCCGGTCTGTTCCCTTCCCTCTTACGCTTGGTGTGGCTATACCCTCCACACCAGAGCGTGACAAATTGTTTCTCTAGTAATTTATTAATAAGATACACAGAAAATGGCTGCAAACAACTTCCCTGTCCTGTCTCCCATGGGCTATAAAGGGGACCTGGCAGTTAAAGGGGTTCTCCAGGAATTAAGAAAATGAAAATAGTTAAATGTAAATTCTAAGCTTTTACTACTCTTTCAGTGAAATAATATTTTCTAATGTTGTTCTTGATTTGTCCCCCAACTAACCTCAGATTGTGCCCCCGTGTTCTTGTGTTCAGTGTCTTATTAATAACCCTTCCCTCCTGAACTTTATTCAGTCCTTTAACATATTTAAAGGTTACAATCATGTCCCCCCTTTCTCTTCTCTCCTCCAGACTATACATATTAATGTATGCATTTCTTGATAAGTTCTATGCTTTAGACCTTCCACCATTTTTGTAGCTCTTCTTTGGACCCGTTCTATTTTAGCAATATCCTTTTGCAGATGAGGTCTCCAGAATTGAACACAGTATTCCAGATGTGGTCTCACTAGAGCTCTATACAGAGGGATCACAGTCTCCCTCTTTCTGCTTGTTATACCTCTAGCTATGCAGCCAAACATACGATTTGCTTTCCCTACCGCCTGGCTGCATTGGTTACTCATTTTGAGGCTGTCAGAGATGACTACCCCCAAATCCTTCTCTTCTGAGGTCTTTGTTAACACAGAACTGCAAATACGATACTCAGATAGAGGATTTCTTCCCCCCAAGTGCATTATTTTACATTTGGAAACATTGAACTGAAGTTTCCATTGTTTTGACCACTTATCTAATAAAGATAAATCATTCTCCATATTACAGACACCTCCAGGAACATCAACCCTATTACACACTTTTGTGTCATTAGCAAACAAGCAAACCTTCCCTACAAAACAGTACCTTATGTCACTTAACTTACACAAATGCAAATGCAAGCAATGCAAGATAGCAAAAGTGAAACTGAAGCTGTACATTTTACTGCTAAAACACATAAAAAGCCCATAAAAGAAAGCAAGGTGAAAACAGATGTAGATACTGTGGAGACAACCACTCCTGGGGCAGAGACCACTGTCCTGCATATGGAGAAGCCTGTGGTAAATGCAAAAAGCAAAACCATTTTTCTAGAGTATACAGGCAGAAAGCAAATGCCAGAATACATACGGCTACACAGATCAAGAGCAGCAGCTCAGAAGAATCAGTATTCACTATTATTCATCAAATAGGAGAGGTAAGCAGCCCAGGAGCACAGTGGTTTGTACCACTAGAACTCAGCATTGACAGAAAAGCAGGGAAAAGGTTACACTGTCAGCTAGACTGTGGGGCCACCGGCAACCTTATGACATACAAAGACTATTGCAAAATTGTTAAAGAAGGAAAGCCAATATTACAGAAGAGTAATGTGAAATTAAAATGGTACAATGATACCTATATGATACCTATGGGCCAATGTGATCTAAATTGTACATACAAAGATAAAGCGTATTCACTGCAATTCCAAGTTGTCAATGGTAAACTTAAAGGCAAAAATAGACAGATTAGAGATGCTGGGAGTGATAAAAAAAAGGTCACAGAACCTATGGCATGGATAAGTAGTATGGTTGCTGATAAGAAACCAGGCAAGCTGCGAAAATGCATTGATCCCAAAAACTTAAATAAAGCACTAAAACACTCCCTTTATCCAATGCCCATCATAGAGGAAATCCTGCCAAGTTTAACAAATGCAAAAATATATATTCTGTCTTGGATGCTAAGGATGGCTTCTGGCAAGTAAAACTGGACACTAAAAGCAGTTATCTCACTACATTCTAGACTTCCTTTGGGCGTTACCAATGGCTATGCATGCTTTTTGGGATTACTACTGTGCCAGAAGAATATCAACGAAGGCAACAGTAGAAGCAGTAGAAGGCCTGCCTGGAGTGGAAGCTATCGTAGATGATATATGGGTGTATGGTTGTGGGGACACTACAGAGGAGGCCACAAGTATCACAACAAAAATTTGATTGGGCTCTTAGAGAGAGCATGAAAGCTGAACCTAAAATTCAATAAAAAGAAGCTGAGATTGAGGCTATCTTCGGTACCATACATGGGACATTTACTCACAGCAGAAGGCCTGCATCCTGATCCTGAAAAAGTCAGAGCAATTTTAGAGGTACCAAAGCCTGACAATGCACAAGCAGTTCAGAGACTGCTAGGGTTTGTAAACTACCGTTAAAAATTCTTACCACATCTTTCAGATGTGTGTGAACCACTACGCAGACAGACAAAGACAGCGTGTGGGCATGGCAATTCAGCCATGATGAAGCCCTCAAACAAATAAAAGATATTGTTATTAAACATCCAGTTTTGAGATACTACAATGTCAATGAAGAAGTAACAGTCCAATGTGATGCCAGTGAAAAAGGTCTTGGAGCAACACTTTTGCAAGGAGGTCAGCCAGTGACCTTTGCATCACGTACACTGTCGGCAACAGAACAAAGATATTTCCAGATTAAAATTGTTTACAAAGGTTATAAAAGGAGTGGTCAAGAACCTAACTGAAAGACGCAAAAAAAGCAAAGGCATACTATGATAAAGGAGCCAAGGAACTTCCCGAACTAAGCATCGGTCAGCCAGTGTGAATACAACCATCGCCGTCGTCAACAGATGGAATTTGGTGACAAGGTATTTGCTTGGAGAAAGTTGCTCCACGATCTTATGAAGCGGAAGAAAATGGACAGTTGTACAGAAGAAACATGAAGTTTTTAAGGACTGTGGATGACAAATCTGACATTGAAGTAAGTGAAGTACATCCAGTACCAGGTACACATCTCCAGATGAGACAACTCCCGAAGAAATGGATGGATGATCATATGCAACAATGTGAAGCTCCTGCCACACCAAGACATACTAGAACTAACCCTTATTAGGACACCAAGAAGATATAAGGATTTTGTATGCTAGATACATTATATGCAACATTGTCATCTTTGGAATGTATTGTGTTATCCAATCATCTTAAGTTATATATTACTTGATTTCACAAGAAAGGGAGGATGTTAGGAGTTATACATGTTAACATGTTTACTGCCACCTGTAGGCTATATAGATATGACAGTTTATAACCTTTGTTTGTGTCTGAATAAAGTTTGTTGTTGAAATACCCTACATTGCCTCAGGAAACAGCGGCTGCCATTAATGTGAAAGTAGCCTCAGTATGCCACTTATTCTGCACTACATAAATAAATGACAGATAATGAATAATAGACCCTAGTCTATCACAGTTTTGTTTCTGTGTACAATAGCAGAACATGCACAAGGCAGCGAGGCATCAGAAATAGTAACTGGTCAAGTTTAAAAGGGTTGAATGGGGTGATTTGGGGATCCATGTGAGGTACAAGACTGGTTCTAGCTTTGTTACAAAGGGGTTGTCATATAGTAGATTGTGGTCTATTTACACTGTCTTAGTGGCCGTTCAGACGGCCATGGTATTGCGGAACCACAAAACCATGGATGCCGACCTGTGTGGGTTCCGCAATTTGTGGAACACACGGCCTGGCTCCCCACTCTAAATGTCTATTCTTGTCCGCTACTGCGGACAAGAATAGGACATGTTCTATTTTTTCTTGCTTCTCGCTATTATTGAAGTGGACGGGGCCGCATCTATTCCGCAAAATTGCGGAATAGGTGTGGACCTGTTCACATGGTCGTGTGAACGGGCCCTTACTTTTAGTATTAGTAAATGTGTTTTCTTTGAAATTAACAGTTATTCAGAGCTAGGTTGTTTGACCTCATGTCTTACCGGGAACTGTTGCATGGCTTGGCGGAAGTCACAAAGCCATATTCAGATTTGGATTCTGAAACATTAATGAATGTAAACGAAGTTAAGGAACATATCGGGTTTGAACAGAGCAGTCCGAACCTGCTTCGCTCAACACTAGTTGCTCCCCATATTCTAGCATATTTTTTGCGTATTACTCCTGGTAACACATCTCCATTTCTGATTTCCCCCTATCTCTAGTCAGTGATAGTGATCACCACTTAGAAATGTGCCCAGGCTTAGTGGACATCCCTGCTGTATTTAAATCGTTAAGGCTTTATGCAAATGATTGTGTCCATAATTTGGTCCACAAACAATGGCCCTGATTTATCACACCTTCACTCCAGAATTCTGTCTTCAAAAAGTCGCACGATAGGGCTTTTGCGACTTTTTTGCGCATTTTTTTGCGACTTTTTGCATGTGTACACAACTCACTCCAGTATGTAATATGGGTGGAAAAGTGGGTGTGGTTAGCCATGTTAATGAGTTTCACTCCAGATTTATCATTGCGACTTTTTAAAAAAAGTCGCAAAATAGTCGCAATCTCACTCCAGGAGGAGGGTGGAGTAGGAAAAGTGGAGTAGCTTCTCTAGACAGAAGTGTTAGGTTTAAGGACAAGCCACATTTATCAAACAACCTGTGACGTTTGATAAATGTGGCAGAAAGTACTCCAACACAGACTGAAGCAAAACTGACTTCAAATATTTTCCTAATGATAAATTCCCCCCAATGGATCTAGATCAGCCAGCCACTGACCACAGTGGTCTCCTGCCAAACAACCCTTAGCCATTTTTCTTAAAAAAATGTTGAATTGTCTTCTTCAAGGTTGAAACCGTATAACATTAAACCGTGGTAGGCTTTATAAGAAGTCAAAATACTGTTGAAACCAAAGTAATAAGCTGGATGAATGAAATAAGTGGTATCCAGTTATTTAGAGTTATCTTATAACATTTTACAAGCAGGTCCCTCCTCTGAGTATCTGATTTCAGGATCCAGAATCCCATGTGTTTATGATAATCAAAAGCCGTTATTATGTAACCTTTGGCAATGAGCTGCCACTGGCTTCTCTCCTCTAAGCATTGTGGTGCAGTTTATCTTTTCTGTGTCCCATTGTCTGCCAGGATTTACTTATTTTTTAGCCCAATAACAGTTCTGCATTAAATTTATCATATCTTTTGTTTCTTATAGATCTGCAAATATACAGCCTTGATAAATCACTGTGCCTCTATTCAAGCTGATTCATAAAACAGACATGTATTTTTCCATTTATAAGAATCAGTAAATTGAATAAAAGCAGAAGACTACGTACTGTGATGGCAGATTTGAATGCACAACTCACCTGATCTGCCCTTTTCCAGCCTTAGTGTAATAGTTATATCTTATTTGATCTCTCCCTTCAGTTCTAGAAATGGCATACTAGAACTTTTATTTTATATGTCAGCTCAGCTTCACCTTGTTGGTCCAGTGCTTCACGTAGAAACAGGCCTTCAAGTGGCATTCTTCTTTGTATCATTTAGGTTCTAATAATTATATTTAGGTAATAGCATAAATAGCAGTTCCCTAATATTATGTTATTAGCTCAAATCACTTAGGCCACATAAAATGTCAACTCTCTTCTTATGTCATTTTAAATCTGTTAAATATTATAGACTGTCATAAACCAATAAATTGAGCAGTGGACTATATTAGTTGAGTGGTGTTAATTTTTTCAACCACTTGCCTACTGCTGAACGAAAATATATGTCACAGCAGTAGGCTCTTGTCTATGTAGCGCTGTGGAGCCCTCTGACCGCGATGTTACTATACAACAGTGGTCACAGGGAAGATCCAGAGGACAGCATTTTCAGTATTACCTTAACCCCCTATATACCTTGATCTGAAATGACTGCAGCATCTAGGTGGTTAGAAAGAGGTAGGGGGTTCTGTTTGACTCTCCACTGGTGCCCTATGGCATGCATTTACGGAGCACTAATGGGAATTAACCTGTGGTGTGGATTCTGAAATCTGTAGCATGTAAATTTCAGAAAAAGCATGGATTTATTGCAGGTTTCCTTATTGTATTTTTGGGGGAATTCTTTGTCCTTACATTTCACCTAATAGCCGGGACATGCTGGTAGTTGTAGTTCCCACTAGGGTTGCAGCGGTAACCGGTTCCACGGTATACCACGGTAATGAAATGCACGGTTATCAAACCGTGGGCATTTGCTTATTACCGGTAAATGGCGACAAGACTTTTTAGTCTTGTCGCCATTTGCGCCTGGACCCGACCACATTACTGATACTAGGCTGCGCTACTGCGCAGCCTAGTATCAGAGGACATGGAGAAGATAAAATAAAAAAAATCACTTACCCGTCCGGCACTCCTCCTCTTTTCCGGGTCGCGCTGTACTGTCCTGACCGCGTACAGCGTCAGGACGTAGTGCGCGCACTCTGACCTGACGCTGCACGCTGTCAGGTGACAGTGCAGCTACGGGAGACTAAGGAGCGCCGGACACCGGAGAGGAGCCGCAGCGCAGGACAAGTAAGTGATTTTTTTTATTTTATTCAGATGGTGGGCTGAAGGGGCCACAGTGGGATGATGGGGGCACAGTGGGCTGATGGCACAGTGGGCCGATTTGAGGTCTGAAGGGGGCACTGGGGCTGATCTGAGGTCTGAAGGGGGCACTGTGGGCCGATCTGAGGTCTGAAGGGGGCACTGTGGGCCGATCTGAGGTCTGAAGGGGGCACTGTGGGCCGATCTGAGGTCTGAAGGGGGCACTGTGGGCCGATCTGAGGTCTGAAGGGGGCACTGTGGGCCGATCTGAGGTCTGAAGGGGGCACTGTGGGCCGATCTGAGGTCTGAAGGGGGCACTGGGGCCGATCTGAGGTCTGAAGGGGGCACTGGGACCGATCTGAGGTCTGAAGGGGGCACTGTGGGCTGATCTGAGGTCTGAAGGAGGCACTGTGGGCTGATCTGAGGTCTGAAGGGGGCACTGGGGCCGATCTGAGGTCTGAAGGAGGCACTGTGGGCTGATCTGAGGTCTGAAGGAGGCACTGTGGGCTGATCTGAGGTCTGAAGGGGGCACTGTGGGCTGATCTGAGGTCTGAAGGGGGCACTGTGGGCTGATCTGAGGTCTGAAGGGGGCACTGGGGCTGATCTGAGGTCTGAAGGGGGCACTGTGGGCTCATCTGAGGTCCGAGGATTAGTGTATCTTTTAATAATATATGTAACAAACTGTGATACCATGATAACCGTAATACCGCGGTATTTACTGAGACGGTTATCATACCGTCAAAATTTCATACCGTTGCAACCCTAGTTCCCACATTTTATACCTTCTCCTGTAATGTCGTCTTATATTAAATAACAGCCTAGAGATGCTGGGAGTTGCATTTCAGAGGATGCAGGTGTTGGGATTGGCAAAGAGCACAACTAAGGCGATGCTGGCTCCAGATGGGCTGATTAATAACTTTTATTGTTTGTCTCTTTAAGTAACACATTTCCAGGCCAGACCAGCCCCTTTGTCAGACTTTATGATATCACATAATACAATTCTGGATGTGCTGGGAGTTATAGTTATCTCCTCTTATTCCTCCTGCTAGCAATGCCCAGTAGAAAACTCTTGAAGGCAGTGAGGAAAGGCATTAAATAACTCAAGTAGGTTTGGTGAATAAAACAATGATTTAAAGGGAACTTGTCACCTAAAACATGCCTTCCAAGCCACCCATATTACCTTAAAGTTGTCAGCAGTATGTTTCTAAAGATGTTCTTCTTTGTCCGATCAGCTGCGCTAAAATCTTGAAAAATAAACTTTAATTCCTTCAGGAGCTATGAAACAGCGGAGCTTGAAGTCAAGGGGGCAGCGGCTTCCTCGCTTCAAGTCAGGATAACCGCGCCCCCTTCGCCTCTGACTGACAGCATCTCGTTTCCTATTCCTGCGCATTGCAACGCTCGTGGGAATAGAGGCGTCGGGCGCATGCGCAAGCCTTGAGCCGGCTTTGCAGAACAACCAAAAGCTATTGGCTGTCAATCAGAGGCAAAGGGGCGCGGTTATCCTGACTTGAAGCGAGGAGGCCGCTGCCCCCTTGACTTCAAGCTCCGCTGTTACATAGCGCCTGAAGGAATTAAAGTTTATTTTTCAAGATTTTAGCGCAGCTGATCGGACAAAGAAGAACATCTTTAGAAACATACTGCTGACAACTTTAACCCCTTCCCGACCGGCGCCGTACATGTACGGCGCTCGGGCGGTGCGGGGACATGACGCCCGCTCGCGGGTGCGGCGGGCGTCATGGCCGGCAAGTCTCTGCTGTTTCTAACAGCAGAGACTTGCGGCTACTTACCGCCATCGGCGGCGTCTTCCGATGGGCCTCTCTTTTCTTCTGGGCCCCTCTCATGGCTTCCGGTGGCGTCTGTACCCGGAAGCAGTTTGCTTCCGGGTGATGTACAGACGACCCGATTGGCCAATCGGGCCGTCTGTACACGTTATGAAAGCTGTAATCCTCGCTGGTGAGGATTACAGCTTTCAAAGTGCAATTCTTATTCTGGCCACTAGATGGCAGGCCAGGATAAGAAATGAGCAATCATGAGTTTTAATTCAAGATAAAAATCAGAGATTGCTCATAGTGAAAAAAATTAAAAGTACAATATATTAGCTTATATTTGAGCTTTCAAATAATTAAAAAAAATTTTAAAAAAAATTTAAAAAAATATATAAAAAATAAAAAAAATATAAAAGTTTAAATCACCCCCCTTTCCGTATAATTAAAAAATAAATACCTAAATAACAATAAATATAGACATCATGGGTATCACCGTGACCGAAAACGCCCGTACTTTTAAACTAAAAAAAAAAAATTCCAATACGGCAAATTGTGTGGCGGAAAAAAGCGTCCAAATGGCGATTTGACGTTTTTTGTCACTTTTTTTTTCTAAAAAAAATTAAATAAAAAGCGATCAAAAAGTCAGACACACCCCAGAATGGTATCAATAAAAACTTCAGATCGCCCCGCAAAAAATGAGCCCCCATACAGCTCCGTACACATAAATGCCAAAAAGTTATCGGGGTCAAGATATGATGACCAAAAAAAAAAAAACAAAACAACCAACTTTATCATTTTTTTATCACTATCAAAACACAAGAAAAACTAAACATGTTAGGTACCGCTGGATTCGTACTGACCTGTAGAATGAAAGTAACTGGTCAGTTTTAATGAACAGCGAACGCCGTAAATTAAAAACCCGGAAAACTGTAGTGGAATAGTGGTTTTTTTGCAATTTCACCCGATTTGGAATTTTTTTCCCGCTTCCCACTACAACATATCCAATAATAAATGGTGGCATTTGAAAGTACAACTTGTCCCGCAAAAAACAAGCCCTCATACAACTATGTGAGCAGAAAAATAAAAAAGTTATGGCTGTATGAAGGCAAGGAGCAAAAAACGAAAACGCAATACCGAAAAAACCTCCGGTCGTGAAAGGGTTAAAGGGGTATTCCCATCTCACAAATGTAGTTTGTATAGTTAGATATAGCCATACCAATACTATTACTAATAGAATATATTTATATAAAATGTACCGTTTAGAAGATTTCCCTATTTGTATATCCATTGTGCCACACACATCAGTCAGGCCGTTGCCCCTAGTTACGAACACCTCGGCCATGTATAAGTGGCGGTCAGCTTGCTCTTGTTCAAACCCGCTCTGAGGTAACTGCTGTATTGTGAACGCACATTACATGAGCATGCGGAGACACATCTTAGGGTTGTAGCATTTTTGTCTGCGCTTCCAAAACGCAGAGAAACGGACCCTGTTCCAAGATCAATTCATCTCTATGGAGCAGCATCCGTTTATAAAGTCTGCATTTTGGACGGATCCTGACCATTGGGTATAGGACTGGTAGCGTCCAAAACGCAGATGTGAAAGTACCATAAAATGTCTCTGCATGCTCATGAAATGTGCGTTCACAATACAGCAGTTACCTCAGAGCGGGTTTATACAATAGCAAGCCGGCCACCACTACTACATGGGTCCGGTGGCCATAACCAGGGGCAACAGCCTGACTGATGTGTGTGGGACAATGGATATACAAATAGGAAAATCTTCTAAACGGTACATTTTATATAAATACATTCTATTAGTAATAGAATGTATTTATATAATAGTGGGGCCGGCACCAGGAAGTAAGCGTGCGAGAAGCTTGGCCAGCTGTGGAGGGCGCACGTCGGGTGTGTGGAAGTATTTTACCACTCTGCCGGGGGATAGCAGTATGGCCACGTGTAATTTCTGTAAGCAGAAATTAAGCCGTGGGAAAGCCGCAAATGTTGGGACCACTGCTCTGTGGAACCATTTGAAGCAGCGTCATGCTGGCAATTTAGAGCAACCCAATAATAGTAAAGAGCTGGTTACTTCTTTGGGGGTCCCTTCTGTCAGGCAGGCCGCATCCAGGGTCATAGCTCAGCCCGCATCCCGGGGTGTAAGTAGTACATCCATCTCATGGTCACCCAGTGCGTGCACGTCTCCACCTCCTCTCATTCAGCAGCCGTCCATTGCCGAGTGCGTGGCCAGGAAGCAGTTTTACGCCACAAGTAATCCGACAGTGCGCAAACTGAACGGTCACCTGACAAAGTTGCTGGCTGTGCAGTCTCTGCCGTACCAGCTGGTTGACTGCCCAGCTTTTAGGGAGCTAATGGCTTGCGCTCAGCCACGCTGGCAGGTCCCTAGCCGGCATTACTTTTCAAAGAAAGCTATCCCCGCCCTTTATTCCCACGTGGCAGAGAATATTGGACGCTCCCTGCAGATGTCTCTCTGCAGCACGGTGCACGTCACGGTGGACACCTGGAGCAGTGCTTACACATGGGTCCGGTGGCCATAACCAGGGGCAACAGCCTGACTGATGTGTGTGGGACAATGGATATACAAATAGGAAAATCTTCTAAACGGTACATTTTATATAAATACATTCTATTAGTAATAATACTGGTATGGCTATATCTAACTATACAAACCACATTTATGAGATGGGAATACCCCTTTAAGGTAATATGGGTGACTTGGAAGGCGTGTTTTAGGTGACAGGTTCCCTTTAACTTATAGATTTCTAGAATAATTTGGCTGGCACTGTTATATAGATTATGCTTTCCATGTTATATTGTCACCAACTGTTCTACGTGTGATGTCCTCCTTTCTAGGGTTATGAAAGAGGCTACCCTTCTGCCAGTGGGCTCAGGGCAGGCCCAAGTTTTAATGGCTTTCTGTCATCCATTATGGCCCGGGCCCCACTCCCCAGCAGGCTCAATGCAGTGACATTGCCTGCAGGAATGAGTAGAAGAGTGCAGTGATTAGAGATGAGCGAATCTATTCGCCGCTTCGTAGATTCGTATCGAATCTTGGGATTTTTCAGCTGCGAAGCGAATCCGAATATTAGTCGATTCGCTTCGGCTTTGTACGCATTCGCTACGTAGTTTGTCCTATAAATTATACGCTGTTGCGTACGAATTCAATTTATTAGCGATTTTTTTACTGTTCGTTCGTTTATCGTGCGCAAAAGCCCGGGAAGAAAGCGGTCACCTGACCTAGTAGGCTGGGCTTGCTCTGATTGGCTCAGGCTCAGTAAGCCAGTGACGCTTCATTTCTGCTGCGACTGCTGAGGCAAGCAGAAGCACTGTTGTGAATTTGTGAAGTTCAGAGACACTGTGTTCTTCTAACTGAGGTGTAATTGTAGTGGGAATCTATCATACATATATCAGGGAAACTGCAGGGCAAGTGCAGGGCCAGGTCAGGGCTAGTAATAATCAGGCAGGGAGAGAGAGACAGGGACAAAGACCAGCTGCAGGGCCACGGAGTGAATTAAAAAATATTTGGCATGGATAAGCAAAAGGGGTCCAGTTCCAGCCAGACTTTGAGCTTTAAAAAAAGGAGAAGGTGG